>QFEZ01000793.1:0-24363 GCA_003316425.1 Russula lepida | reverse complement strand
GCGTCATTGGAACAGGCCTCATGGTACGATCCTTTATTGCTATTCGTTCTTTGTTACCTTGATGCGTCATTCCTACCTTACTGCTTACTTATCGTGTTGTCATTGGACGATATCTTCCCTTGCGCTTCTTATTCTTCCCATACCTTTGCTTATTCTGTTCTTTCGCTTATTGATCACTCCTATGCTTACTATTCTTGCTTATTCTCCTGTATACTACGCTATCTATTCTTCTCACGTCTCTACTCTTTTAGTTCTCTTTCTTCTTACGGTTATTGTACACTATTTGGTTCCCTTGTAGTATAAGTACTGGCTTGGTTCTGGTCTGTGGAACCCAAGTCGATTCTCCTGTTTATACTCCTGTTGTATACTGGGAATTGTATTGGTTCTTCCCCTATCAAGTTGATCCCTTATCTTGTTGTCTATTCCCTCTACCTGGAATACGACTTGTCATATCACGGCACTTGGACATCGTAAAAGCCTACGAGTCCCTTCTTTATACAACCACTAGACCTAAGCATCGTCTATTGGGTTGTCCTCTGAGCGCGACTTGGATCCTCGCGTCGGTCAGATCAAGCGGCGGTAACACACGGCCAAAAGCTTGTAGGACTCGAATAAAGAGGTTTCATATTTTTGGTCAACACTTTTGCTGCTTATGTAATATGCTTATGTAACTGTAAAATGTGACCACACGTGACTTTTATTGTGGTGTTGACCAAATCCCATAATGCCGCAGAGGATGTGGGGTGCAAGAGCCAATTAATCAATGTTCTTATTATGATAGTGTTAATGAATTTATTGATGCTTGAGTGATATTCAGTAATTGTGCAACTTTCAATGGGCCAAAGCCGCCAAACCGGGTTGTTGCTCAGGAATTTGCGTCGCTTACATAAGCTAAACCCTAGGGTTAACAGCTTACATAACCCATGCTGGTTCCTAGTGACGCCTGCCTTACAAGTGAGGTGAGTAGCATACTTTCTTTATGCATGGGAATGTTGTGAATGTGGCTCACAGGAGTAGGCGCTGGGGGTCGAGTTTTTTGGGTTCAAACTTTATTGCTGACAGGGCGTTATCATTCTTGGTGGTTCATGGGAAATCAATCGACAACGACGACGACGAGGCATCCAAGTTATCATTGATCGGGAGTTGTACCGAACAGTCTATCAACAGTACCCTGCTCAGTATCAGCGTAGTAAACGGATGGCAAACCGTCACGATCAGGCTCCACCCATTCCCCTCGACCACCTGCCCCCACCCATCCACGGGGGGACACAGGATGGCGGTGGTGCGTTGAAGAGTTCCAGATATTGTACCATTGCATTGACTCTCTGATAACAGCCCAGAAAGATTCAGAGAACGAGGTGTGGAATATGTATCTGAATGAAGTCAAAGAGGAGGATAAGCGGATTACAGACGCTTGGAAAGAGGACGCAAATGGTATTCTAGTGTTCGTGAGTCCTAGTTTGCTGATCCCTTAGCTCGTCTTAATGACAAGCAAAAAGACAGGTCTATTCTCCGCAACTGTTGGCGCCTTCATCATTGAATTCTACAAACACTTGTCCCCCGACAATGGTGCTCAGACAGTAGCTCTTCTTACCCAAATTTCGCAACAATTTGCCAATTTGCCAAATGGAAACTACTCCAGCGCGGCAATTCAATCGTCTCCTCCCAGTGCATCGATAATCTGGGTCAACGCAATGTGGCTGATAAGCCTTGTACTCAGCCTCACATCGGCATTGATTGCGACACTGCTTCAACAGTGGGCACGCAGATACGTCGAAACACCCAATGTCCCAAGCGAGCCGAACCACCGCGCACGCGTCCGTTGGTTTTTGTTCCTCGGGACGAAGGTGTACAAGATGCGCCTTGCAGTCGAAATAGCCCCGACACTCCTTCACCTCTCTGTATGCATGTTTTTTGCCGGCCTCGTGATAGTATTTCATACAATCAACACGAAGGTGGCCATCGCCGTCGATGTTTCTGTTGGACTTTTTGTGCTGGCATACATTATGCTAAGCATCCTTCCTTGCCTTGATATGGGGTGCCCGTATCGCACCCCGATGTCCTACATATTATGGTATCCATACCACGCCTTCCTCTCCTTCACAGCGGGTTGCCTTCATCAGCTTGCGAAGCAACTTCAAGTATGTTTCGCTGAAGTTGCTGAACATGGTCCGGACAGCGCTATATCAAGCCCCTGGCAACGGAGACTCGTCGATTGGTTGGATTTACCTAAAAATATTCTCAAGAAACATCGGGGATATTTAATGGATGGCTTCAGGAAGAGCGTCCTCAATGGCGCCATAAACGCGCGAGAAGGTGACCCCGAAATCATCACCCGGCTGTTCAGCGCTCTCGCGCTAACTGACAAAAGCAAACTTCGAAAGTTAGCGGCCAGCATACCAAGACACAGAGTCCCCGAACTTATACGACCCGTCGAGTCCGAAAAAATCGTCCTCGGGGAACCGCTTCTTGTTCTTCTGCGAAGCTGTGAAGCAGGTGCAGCCGAAGCAGGGTCTGACGAAGGTGCACGCAAGCACGCTCTCTTGGTATGTTTGGATGCTATTCACGACGTCTCGAAGACACCCAGTATCCCCGAGTTGAATTTCGTGCGAGCCAACTTTGCGGATATCGGACATATGCGAACATTATGGGACGATAGCGATACTGCGATTCGCGTTACTTCTCGCTCCATTTGCGCATTAGTTGCGAGACAAGTAATTAGAGAACCGCTCGAAGTGTCGAGGCTACGTTGGCTACAAGAGGTCACCGGAGAAGCATCAATCACAATATATAATGCCAGTGTTGCCGCGCGGGACCGGATGAATTTCAAATCCTTTCTTTATGGAGTCCTTAATCAGGCGGACAGCTTTCCGGTCGAGTCTTTCAAGGAAACACTGGCGATTCTTCTGGATGTACGAACTGATCGAGGAACCGATGTCCACTTCGACATGATCACCTCCAAGAATCGGCTATCTGAAGAAGTTAGATGGTTACAACAGGTTGACCCTCGACGCAGTCATGCAGTAGTTGTTAGATTATGCTCCGAGTCAATGTTTCCATTTCTCCCTCTCCCCTCCCCTCTCCCTATGAATCAACCTGGGGCCCTGACATAATTTACTGTTGAGATATGCAGGCCGCAGGCTTCAACTTGTTCGTGTCTGTCATCACGTGACTGCGCGTGCTCACTGCGAGCAGCTCGGATTCGCGCACCAGCCAGGGTGAGCAGTCAGATGATACCTTATAATAGAATGGTGTTGGCGGTTATGGTGAGTAAGTGAGCCCATGCATAAAGCTGACGCGACGCGACGGGTGGCCACCACAATCCTACAGGTAGACACTGGCAGGTACTAAACAGTACATAATAATTCTTTCTATTTATAAAGCTGAATGGATACCGGTTTCCTGGTCTCTTACAGAGCTACAAGGTGTTCTGAGACCTATGTACCAATAGCAACTCCATAATCTCTCGCCGGCGCAACCTACAACTCAGGCTGAATGTGGTCCTGCTCCCACCGTCTCGGCCTTGCTGAACTATGATGTACAACGTAATCAGGTCAAGCAGCCACTTTCCCATGCAAATGGATCTACGCTGTTCTCGAGCAGTAATTGAACGATTTCAAAGTTGTTCCGTCTATCACCTTCAGATGCATTGTGTAATAGAGTACGGTTCGCGAGTGTCTGGGGATTGACATCTGAGTAAAGCTCGGAGCATCTCGAGATCGCCACAGCGGAACGCAATGGGAATCACTGGGCGCTACCCCGGGGATCCATGGATGTGCCGTTGATGGAGTAGTTGTGCCACTCGGAAATGTCTTCTGGCAAATGTTGTCACACCTGGTATCATATATTAGCCGTCAGTGGCCTTTACTTCTGTGGATACTTAAAAATCAAATATTCTACGAGATCTTGGAATCCACACACGCGGCGTAGTATAGGGTGCCGCGTTCATCTTCGATGTAGGTGTGACTCACACCTACATCGGAACACGTAAAAAGGTGAGTCGGTGCGAGGTCCGCCCCGGGTATCTATCAATTGGCGTTGCAAAAATGTGGTTTGTTCAGGTCGAAGAGAATTTTCGTCGCTATTTGTAGGCGCGACTCGGACGACATAGTCTCGAATTAGGCATGACCCACATGCGTGACCCAATATCGAGCAGTATATTTAGCGAGAGGTCTTCCCAGCGCCGTCACGGTTCTGCTCAACACGAGCATCCCAAGGGTTGAAGCCCAAACATCTTTCGGTAGATTGACTGATGATAATATGCGCACCACCAATGCCATCCATGACCGAGTTGCCAGTGTCACAACAGAGTGGAGGTTATATACACTGGGCTGGCCGGTGTTAGCGAAAGAGTAGATGACAAGATGGTTGGCACTGGCTGCTGTCAATGCAAGCGACCTTGTTATCGGCGATGAACAGGGTATCCGCGATGTTGCCAACTCTCTGGCAGTATACGTGGCCTTCAAATTTAGCGCAGAGTAAACATACTTCATTAAAGGGCGACGTACGCATGCAATTACTCGCTTATTCGGCTATGTTTGACCCCCTTGGTCAATATTCCAATACATGTAGGTCAGTGATGGCCCGGGAACACATAACAACAACACGACCAGGTGAGAGCGTTGCAGGGGCCAAGAGAATTGATGCTCTTGACAACTGACCACGGTCAACGGCAGCGTCCTTTTTCATCTAGAGTTCGTTATTCTCACCCAGCCCCCAGTGAGCACAGAGAGTGCTACCCAGCCCGCAGAATGAACACGAGAAACAGAAACCTGGGTGTTACTAGTCAAGACGACCACAAAACTGATGATGAGAGGGAAAGTAAAAACTTGAAAAAAAAGACGAGGATTGTTGCAAAACCTGATAAATGTACGGTTGTACAGATCGCTCAACCTTGCGGACGGCAACATTCATAAACCTTATTGGTGATAGAGAATTGGCAGTGCCTCTTTTCTGGAATGGCCCGCAAATAGCTGGGACGCACCGTACAGCCCTGTCAGCCCACAGAAATGCACCGCGAATATAACATCCCCACTGGGACCATAGACTATCGTGCGCCATGCAGGCAAAACAGCCGATGATGCCGGCCGTACACTAGATGATAGTGGTGGCGATGAGTACAGTACTGGAAATAGCTTCTGTGGTGGAACCTGCAACAGTCGCTTCTGTCGCATATTCCCGTACGTGCGTGCTCATATTACTCAAGGCGCACCGGGGATACTGGGACTCGGTCGGCGTGAATACAGTACGTGGGAAATGGAAATGGACAATGGAAAGAAGCGCTGAGTGGGTTTTGGTTCAAACTCCGTTCATGTGTCATCCCGTAAACGAACGGCGAATCGCGCACCCATTTTCCGTTACTATATGCCGGTGCGTAAGCTTCCCCAAGGGAGCACGCGCAATGATAGTGGTACGTGAGTGAATGGTGAATATCGCATCAGTGTTGACTCCGGATGCAGCCCAGGAAGAGTCAATCGAGGGGACGCTGACAGAGTCTGTGCATCAAATTAAGGAAGACGAGAAGTTTATGATAGATGCCTGGACAGGGGATGCAAATGGTATTCTTACGTTCGTGAGTCTTAATTTATTCGTCCCCTTTTTTTATCATCTCAATGAGAACCTCCAAGACGGGTATTCTCTCTGCAACTATTGGTGCCTTTATTATCGAATTCTACAAAACTTTGTCCCCCAATTCTGGCGATCAGACGGTAGCCCTCCTCGGACAGCTTTCACATCAACTCACCAATTCCCCAAACGGCACTTCTAGCACGGCGAATCAACCATTTGCTCCCAGTGTATACATGATCTGGGTCAACACAATGTGGCTGATAAGCCTCGTCTTTAGCATCACATCCGCCTTGATAACATCGTTAAACCAGCAGGCGGTACGCAGATACATCGAAACGCCCTGGGTCCCGAACGAGCCAAATGATCGCAGGCGTGTTCACTTACTTTTGTTCCGAGGAATGAAGTTATATAAAATGCCCCTTGCCATCTTGGCAGCCCCAGCACTCCTTCACCTCTCCATATGGCTGTTTTTCGGCGGCCTCGTGATAGTCTTTCACACGATCCAAAAGAAGGTGGCCATCGCTGTTGATGTTGCTGTCGGAATATCGGGACTGGTGTACATTGCAATGGGCATCCTTCCTCTCCTTGACTTCAAGTGCCCATATCGTACCCCGATCACCTACCTATTGTCATATCCATGGCACGCTTCTCTCTCCTTCGCAGAATATTGTCTCCATTTATTTGTGAAACGACTTGGATGCCGATGCCTGGTTCTACTTAGTTTGGCACTTGAGAAGGCCGTCGAGGAACATAGGCGGTATCTCACAGACGGCGCTGACTCTGGCCTTGGGAAGAGCATCATAAATGGTGCCACAAATCCACAGGAAGATGGAGACCGCAAGACAATCACTTGGTTGTTCAACCATTTCGCACTGGACGATAAAAGCAAGCTTCAGGTATTTGCGGCCAGTATACCAAGACATAGAGTCGTCGATCTCCTCTCACCTATCAAGTCCGGAAAATTCGCACTCCGGAAGCCATTCCTCATTCTCTATCAAAGTTGTACAGAAGGTACAGTTGGTCCCAACGAGGGTGTGCGCAGGAGCGCTCTTTTGGTTTGTCTAACTGGTGTCCACCACGTCACCAAGGCCCCCAGTATCCCTGATTTGAACTTCGTGCGGGACGAGTTCGCAAAAATCGGTCCTATGCGGGTATTATGGAACGATCGTGATAATTCCATCCGGATAACTTCTCGCTCTATTTGCGCATTGGTTGCAAGACAAGTGGTCAGAAAAAGACGGTTTGAAGAGCCAGATCTACGCTGGCTACAAGAAGTCACTGGGGAACGGTTGGATACGATACTTGGAGCCGACGTTGCGGTGCTGGACCAGATGAACTTCAAATCTTTTGTTTCTGGAGCACTCCCGATTTATGTGACCCACATTTCGACCGAGGATACTACATCTTTCAATGAAACCCTCGGGATTCTCCTGGATGTAGGAATCGATAACTTGAATCCCACATACTTCACCTCCCACGAATGGCAAAGTCGGCTTTCTGAAGAAATTGAACGGATACAACGATATGACCCTGAAGGTGGTCGTGAAGTAATCGACAGATTACACGTGATAACCCATTTCGAACCTCAGTTTACTGTAGCTCCTCCCAGCCCCCATTTCGAGCCCCAGTTTACTGTAGCTCCTCCCAGCCCCCATTTCGAGCCCCAGTTTACTGTAGCTCCTCCTACTCCCCATTTCGAGCCCCAGTTTACTGTGGCTCCCACCCCCCATTTCGAGCCCCAATTTACTGTGGCTCCTCCTGCTCCCCATTTCGAGCCCCAGGTTACTGTAGCTCCTCCCACTTCCCGTTTCGAGCCCCAGTTTACTGTATCTCCTACCTCCCCTGTGCCATCCACTCCCCATTTCGAGCTCCCTCCCGCTGTAGCTCCCCCTCCCGCATCTCGCCCTCGCCGTGCAGCTCTCTCTCGCCGTACAGTCCTCCCTCCCCGTGGAGTTTCCTCTCAGGCTCCCCGTACATCTCCCTCTCCGAGTCCCGTACTTCCTCCTAGTGTCGCTCCCACTCCCTCATCTCGCCCTCGCCATGGAGCTCCCTCTTCCAGTGCAGCTCCCCCTCCCCCTGCAGTCTTCTCTCAAGCTCACCGTCCACCTCCCCCTCCGAGCCCCGTGCTTCCTCCCAGTGTCGCCCCTCCCTCATCTCGCCCTCGCCATGCAGCTCCCTCTTCTAGTACAGCCCCCCCTCCCCGTGCAGTTTTCTCTCAGGCTCCCCGTGCAGCTCCCTCTTCGAGTCCTGTACCTCCTAGTGCCCCCCCCTCTCTCCGAGCATCTCGCCCTCCTCGTACAACTCGCCCTTCCCACACAGCTCGCCCTCCCCATGCACCAATTTAGGTTCATCGCCACGTGCTTGATATAGCCTGCTATGTCTTGTAGTCCCTATATGATTGCCAACCCCTCATCTTCAGATATCTAGCAGTTATTGTTTCTCTTCTCTCTTTTCTGTCATCTGAAACACCTATTTGTGGCTGGTCGCCCTGAGACTTGATTGAGGCCCTACTGCTGGACTAATACTGGAGTGTACGATAGTGTATCGAACTTGGAAGTTTGGAGGCACACGATAATCAAATATAGGATAGTCTGGTATGAATGTAGGACCATCGGTGACCTGAAGCCCAGTGAATTCGGGTCTTAATTACTCGAGAGAGCGGCCGCCAAACAAAGCGGACACAACTGGTGACCGAATGGCTTCGAAGACAATAATCTGACGCAATTTACTAGTTACCACTGAGATGGGCCGGCAGTACTAGGTCCCTACTCTGAAAGCGTATGCGATTAATGTATGACTGCGAAACGAGAACTAGTCCCAATGTCAGACGCGTCATCCACATCTTAACAGTGATGAATCATCACTAGCATCACTACCCGACCTGGCGAGGGCTTGCAAGAATCCAATTGTCATTCCGTCATTCCCACGTGATGATGACTATGCGCTGACCACGCGCATGCATCAACTGCCTATGTAACTTACACAGCGAGCAACCAAAAAAACACAAACATCTCTGCTTCAACTCGACAGTCCCCCGAGCATATAGTGCATTGCGCTGTGCGGACAGCCCGAAGATGACACCGGAGTGATGTTGACGCATCGGCAACCCTGCAGCAAACTTTTTGGGCTCATACGAGCTCGTATGAGCTCGTAAGAGCCCAAAAAGCTGGAAAAGTTTGGAAAAGTTTCATAAAGTCCAAAAGCTGACAAGTAACCTACATTTTGCCATAAGCTGCCTTTGGCCGCTGCAAAAAAAGTTGAAAAATGGAAAAGTGTAAAAAGTCCAAAAAGATCCTTTGTCAATCATTTCATAAACTATATTTTTACACCTTTTTGTCATTCATCCAGCATGACCAAGTTTGGATTTTTCACTTTTCAGCTTTTGAGCTTGTTATGGCTTAAAAATGCTGAAAAGTTGGAAAGTTTTTGTACAATTTCCCGATGCGCGGACGCAATGGGCGGACGATGAGTACTGTACGTGAGCGACCAGCAGACTGGGAAGTCAGATGGAGGCGATCCGCTGCGTTTTCGGCCACCGAAGCGGTACGAGTACGTCTCCGAGTACGACTGTAGTGAGAAGTATATTTTCTTTGTGCAAAACATAAGACCACTAGTACTGTCGAGGCGAGGTGATTAGGCGCGGGAAAGGCTGAGTTTCTGGGTTCAAACATTTAGGCCCCATATAGCAAATCTCGAACTTAAGTTAGACTTGAACTTCGGGGTTTTCCGGAGGACACGTCTCACCAGTGTGACATCGTGTCAGGCATGAATGACATGGGCATGAGGCAAACCAACGACATGGGCATGAGGCATCAAACCAACGAGTATACCAACGACACCCTACTCAATAACGGAATTGTAGACGAATGTCTAGCCCTGTATCCACTGCCAGCAATCGTTCCACAGTCTCTCAGGATAGCACACGAAACGATGGTGGTGCGTCGTGGAATGCTGGCACATTGTTTCATTGTATGACCCCGAGTCTCTGGCCACAGAACTGAACGACATGTGGAATACGTATTTGGGTGAAGTCGATGAGGATGATAAGCGGATTACCGACGCCAGGAAAGAGGATGCAAATGGCATTCTTGTGTTCGTGAGTCTATCTATTGGTCTCCCTGTTCGTCTCAATGACAAGCAAAAAGACAGGTCTATTCTCCGCAACTGTTGGCGCCTTCATCATTGAATTCTATAAACATTTGTCCCCCGACAATGGTGCTCAGACAGTAGCTCTTCTTGGGCAAATATCGCAACAACTCGCTAATTTCCCAAATGGAAACAATTCCAGCACGGCGATTCAACCATCTCCTCCCAGTGCATCCATGATCTGGGTCAACGCAATGTGGCTAATGAGCCTTGTACTCAGCCTCACATCGGCATTGATTGCGACACTGCTTCAACAGTGGGCACGCAGATATATCGAAACAATCAAGACCCCGAGCGAGCCGAACCACCGCGCGCGCGTCCGTTCGTTCTTGTTCTTCGGCACAGAGTTCTACAAAATGCGCGTTCTGGTCGAGATTGTTCCGACCTTCCTTCACCTCTCCCTATTCTTGTTTTTCGCCGGCCTCGTGATAGCATTTCATACAATCAACACGAAGGTGGCCATCGCGGTCGATGTTTCTGTCGGACTTTTTGTGCTGGCATACACTATGCTAAGCATCATTCCTTGCCTTGATATGAGGTGCCCGTATCGCACCCCGGTGTCCTACATATTGTGGTATTCATACCATGCCTTCGTCTCCTTCATAGAGCGTTGGCTTCATCGGCTTGTGGAGCAACTTCAAGGACGCTTCGTTGAATCTAGTCGGCACGGCGTTTCGGGTTCCTTGCGACGGAGACTCGTCAATTGGTTGTATTCACATAAAAATTTTGTCCAGACACATTGGCGCTTCGAGAAGAGTGTCTTCAATTTCGCCAACGTGCGAGAAAGGGACTACAGAATTGTCACTTCGTTGTTCAACATCCTCGCGCAAAGTAACAAAAGCAAGCTCCGAAAGTTAGCGGCCGGCATACCAAGATATAGAGTCCCCGAACTTATCCGACCCGTTCAGTCTGGAGAAATCGTCCTTCGGAATCCCCTTCTCGTTCTTCTACAAAGCTGTGAAGCAGGTACACCCGAAGCAGGGTTCGGCGAGGATGCGCGCAAGCACGCTCTCTTGGTATGTTTAGATGCCATTCACGACGTCTCCAAGACACCCAGTATCCCCGAGTTAAATTTTGTGCAAGCCAACTTCGCAAATATCGGTCATATGCGAACACTATGGGATGATAGCGATACTTCCATCCGCGTTACTTCTCGCTCCATTTGCGCATTAGTTGCGAGGCAAGTAATTAGAGAACCGCCACAACTTATTGGAGAACCGCGACAAGAACCGCAGCTACGTTGGCTAATAGAGGTCACTGGGGAGACAGAGGACGCGATACTCAACGCAGACGTTGCGACGCTGGACCATATCAACCTCAAGTCTTTTGTTCACGGAGTCCTCTCAAATCAAGTGGGCGACCTTCCGAAGGAGGATGCCACCTCTTTCGAGGAAACACTCGCGATCCTCCTGGATGCACGAACTGATGACCATATTGACACAAGCTTCCAGAGTCGGCTTTCTGCAGAAGTTCAGAGGATGCGAGAGGACCGATCTCCAATCACCGATGATGTAGTTGACAAATTACGCTCAATATTTCCGTCCCTCCATTCAGCCCCCGCCCCTTCAGCCTCCAACCCTGTGGCCTCTACCCAAGTGGCCTCCGTCCCTACGTCCACCACCCATGATGCCCCCATCCCTGCATCCACCCTCCCTGCCTCCACCCCTGTGTCCTCCATCCATGCAACCTCCCTCCACCATGACCCACTTGCACAAGTCTAGGTTGAATGATCTCCGACGAACTTTTCAGATATCTAGCGATTGCCGTTTCCCGATGGTGGGTTTTGTCCCCACCACACCCCGGCTCATGTTTCGGTGCACTGCCTTGTGGGTTCACCTCGACATTCGTGTGGCCCACATTTATTTATGGACCACTTTGTAAACCTCATGTTCACCCAGTACCCTCGCTCATTCTTTGACTGAGTTTTCTCTTTCTCTTTGTCGCATAATATTCCCCTTTGTTCTTTGACTTACTATATGTCATCTCAGTAACACATGTTCCCCTTTCCTTTCAACTCGGACGCTTGCGTGCGTACTTTACACTTTCGTCGTTCTGGTACCTACAGTATGACATCAAACGCGAGTAGCCCAAAGAGCTCTCATCTTCTCTTACTCGACGTCATGCCCTAATATCCAAAGGACTCGATCTTACCATTCCTAAAGCGTAGCTACAAGGAATTTGTCTGTATTTAAGAAGTCTCATAGTGCTCGAATGATCATCAGTTTGTGTTCTCATCCTCTTTACTTGTGTTCTGTCGCCTCAGAACTCCCACTCATCGAATTTCTTTCTCGTCACTGTCATCTCGTCACCGCGCTGGTCTTGCTCGGCACCATCTTCACTCTGTTTATCGCATTACCTGATTGTTCTTTTTGGGACTCCTCTTTGTAGATGGGGGTCCAAGCACAGGGCACGGTGTCAGAGTTTGGAGCGCGGTCTTCAAGCATGAAAATGAGAAGTATCGGATGAGGACCCGGGAAGCTCCTATATGGCTGTCCGCGATATTGGGGATTTGAGGGCCCAAAATCAGCCCCAAGTCTGTCCAAATTTTGGGGATTTCAGGGTCCAGAGCCGGAAAAATCGCCCAAAGTTTGTCCGTTTTTGGGGATTTGAGACTGATTTGGGATGCTTTGGACCTGGTCCATGGACCCAAAATAATTTGATAATCAATCTAAATTACAGTGTACCGTCGTGCAGGTCTCCTACGCTCAACACCATTCCCTGAATTTTAAACAATGGCCTTCAAACTACCTCCAAACTTCATAGACCAGGTCCAGCAGATCCGGGGCACCAGCATCATCTCTGAAGATTATGATTGCCTCCTAAAAAGACAAACATAAAGTCCAGTCAACAATCGTGAATGCGTTCAGGGCTCAACTGCAGAACACGGCTTATGAGGAGGGCTTGTCATTTTTTCATCATGGCTTGGTCCACTCCAGTCTGGCAAAGTTGTGCCTGGACCCATGGCTGCTTATGGGTCAATTGAGGGTCATGTCCATGCTGCAGTATGTGTTCTGCAACTCGTCGAGAATGATGTCATAACCGAAGCCCCAAAATTCTCATGTGTTTATGGCTAGACACACCTCCATGCATACATTGTTATGACTCAGGTTCTCTATCACATTGGTCCACAGGCGTTTGTAAAAAGCAAAGGACCAGCAAAAGTTCTGACAGACATTGCGGAGAGAGACTGGTTACTGTGGTTAGCATTGACCGCAACACCACAGGTTCACCAAGGAACTAAGAGTGCCCTCAAAATCAAGATACCCAGTGGTAGAATGAACCCAGCAGTAGGTAAAGGGAACTGAAATAATCATGTAGAGTTGCATAGAACCAGGTAGAGCCACATAGAAATGGCAGTTCTTCGCTGCGCTCTGAGGTCGTTGATCACATGAAAGTTCTTTTTTTGGAAGTCATGTGATAAACTCTGTCCGGAATTGAGGATTTCAGGCCAAAATTATTGGGGATTTGAGACAGATTTGAGGTCACTTTCCCGGACAGCCATATATAGGAGCTTCCCGGGTCCTCTCCCGTGCCCCTCTCCCCGAGCATCTCGCTCTCCTCGTACAACTCGCCCTTCTCACACAGCTCGCCTTCCTCATGCATCGATTTGGGTCCATCTCCACGTGCTTTATATAGCCCTGCTCTGTCATTTGGTCCTTATATGATTGCCAACCCCCATCTTCAGGTATCTAGCGGTTATTGTTCCCTTCTGTCTTTTTCGTCTTCTGAAACTCCCATTTGCGGCTAGTCACCCTGAGACGTGGTTGAGGTGAGTGAGGTCCTACTGCTGGACTACTGTAATACTAGAGTGTACGATAGCCTCAGTGTATCGAAGTTTGGGGGGGAGGGCGCACACATACTCAAATATAAGATAGTCTGGTATGAATGCAGGACCATCGGCACGCTGAAGACCCAGTGAAATCGTGTCTTGATTACTCGAAAAAGCGACAGGCAAACAAAACAGACACAACTGGTGACCGAATGACTGCGAAACAACAACCAGAACCAGTCCCAATGTCAGACTTGCAATAACCACGTCTTGACAGTGATGGATCATCACTACCCGACCGGGCGAAAGCTTGCAGTTGATATTCCCGATTACCGCGTCCGATTCCATCTCGTCTCCGTCATTCCCACGCGATGATGAGCACACGCGTGCATCAGTTGCCTACGTTCGACATGACGACATCAACCTCGACAAGCACTGGGAGCGCTGTCCAATACATGATTAACATGAACACGAAAAATAGAAACGTATCGGATGTTGCCAATCAAGTCAGCCACGAGCCCGACGACGAGAGGGCCAATAAACGTACCTTATCCGTGATGGAGAACAGTCCGTATCACCGTTCCTCCCCACCAGAAGGAATGATCTCTGCCTATGACGCACACACGCGGCTATGGAACGCGCAATACAGCCCACCGAAATACACCGCGAACGCAGGACCCCATGCATCACGCAGGGCAAACAATGGTAGTGATGATGAATAATATGAGCACACCAGGGATGTGAGACCAAGGTTGCCATTGAGAGGCCCGCTGTGTAGCGCCGGTGATCGCTTTCTGAGTTCAAACTTTACTGTCAACTACGGTGCATGATAGCGTACTGTATCATATCAACAACACTCTACTCAGCATCAGTGCAGCAAACAGATGGCGGATGTTACGTTCAATGCCCAACCCTATTACGGCACGTACGCTGGCGTCATGAACCCAGGCTCTTACGCACGCCGCGGTGATGGTGAGTTGGCATGGTGGCATGGTGCTATTGCATCGCCTTGCTGATTCGAACTGCAGCCCTGGATGATTTAGAGAACGACTCGGGGATGTGGAATATATATTTGGATGAAGTCAGAGAGGAAGATGATCAAATTACCGGTGCCTGGAAAGAGGATGCAAATGGTATCGTCGTGTTTGTAAGTCTTACTGTAATCTACTCCCTGTGTTCGTCTCGATGACAAGTTACAAGACTGGTCTCTTCTCCGCAATTGTTGGCGCATTCATCATTGAGTTCTACAAGAAGTTGTCCTCCGATTCAGGCGATCAAACAGTGGCTATTCTTCAGCAAATTTCACAGCAACTTTCCAATTTCCCAAATAGCACCAGTCCCAACCCGGCGAATCAACCATCACCTCCCGGATCAGCCATGATTTGGGTCATCGCAATGTGGTTGATAAGCCTCATACTGAGCCTTACGTGTGCCTTGCTTGCGACGCTCCTTCAACAGTGGGCACGTAGATACATTGAAACACCCAAATATCCGAAAACGCTGAAGCACCGTGCCCGCATCCGCTCGCTATTGTTAGTCGGCACAAAGTTGTACAAAATCCCCCTCATAGTCGAAATGCTTCCGACACTCCTTCACTTCTCCGTGTACTTATTTCTCGGTGGCCTCGCAATAACCTTTCATACAATCCACAAGAAGGTGGCCATCGCCGTTGATGTTGCCGTCGGTGTCTCTGGACTGGCATACGTTGCGTTGAGCATACTCCCTTGCCTCGACGTGAGGTGCCCATATCGCACCCCCATATCCCAAATATTGTGGTATCCATGTCAAGCATTTCTCACCTTTGTAGCACTTTGCCTTCATAGGGGTATACTTAGGCTTCAAAATAACCAGCGATTTTTCACAGCTGGCTTAGAATGGAGCATCGTCTCTCATGCTGTAGAAAGGCTGAAAGATGGTGACCACAGGAGGGTCACTTGGCTGTTCGACCGGCTCGCACTGGGTGATAGACACAAGTTTCTAACGTCTGCAGCCAGTATACCAAGGTTCAAAATACCCGATCTCATTCTACCTGTCGAGTCCATTGCCCTCCGAGGATCCCTCCTTGCTCTCCTTCGAAGCTCTGTAGCGGGCATGGGTACAATGGAGGTGAACAGGCGGTCCCTCTTGGTATGTTTACATGCTGTCTGGCACATTGCCAAAGCTCCCACCATTCCCGATTTGGATTTCATGCGGGCGCACTTTGCAAATACTGATCTCATGAAAGAATTGTGGTTCGATAGTAATGCTGCCATCCGCATTCTTTCTCGCTCTATTTGCGCATTGCTTGCAAAACAAGTCGTCAGAAACCCACTCAGAGAGCCACAGCTACGTTGGCTGGAAGATGTCATTGGGTACCATGTACCAGACACAACCGACGTTGCCACATGGGACCAAAAGAACCTCAAATCATTTATTACCCATGCCCTCCAGGGACTTGAGAATGACCTTTCTACCGAAGATGCTAAGTTCTTCAAGGAAACACTTGCAATCCTCATGGACGTACAAACTGACACAAACTTCCAGAGTCGGCTTTCTGCGGAAGTTCATAGGATTCGAGAGGATGGCTTTGAATTCCCTTCTAAGGTCGTTATCAAATTACGCTCAATGTTTCCATTCCTCTCCCTCCCTGAAATCCCCGACCGTGCAGACTCCTACCACGGCTCGATAGCCTCCTACCACGCCTCTACAGCCTCCTTCCCTGAAGCCCTCGCCCTTACAGCCTCCTCCCCTTTGGGCCCCTACCCTACGGCTCCCTACCCTACGACACATTACCATATGACTCCCTACCCTATAGCTCCCTACCCTATGGTTCCCTACCCCATGACCCCCTACCCCTCTTGGGCCACCGCCCCTGCTTGGGTGGAGGCCTCCACCCAAACAGCCATCGTCCCTACGTCCTCCACCCATTCAGCCTCCGCCCCTGCATCCTCTACCCATACTACCTCCACCCCTGCCTCTTCCCACGATGCCTCCACTCATTCAACCTCCACCCCTGCAGCGTCCACCCAAGCAGCCCCCGTTCCTACGTCCCCCACCCATTCGGCCTCCACCCCTGCATCCTCTACCCCTGCCGCCTCCGTCCCTGCATCCGCCCACACTGTTTCCACCCATTCAGCCTCCACCTCTGCGTCCTCCACCCATGTTGCCTCCCTCCCCCATGACCCACTTGCACAAGTTTAGGCTCAATGATCTCCGACGATATTTCCAGATATATAGTGATTACTGTTTCCTGATGGTGGATTTTGTCTGCACCCCGGCTCATGTTTCGGTGCACTGCTTCGCCTAGTGGGTTCACCTCGTGTGGCCCATCATTTATGTATGGATTACCTTGCAAGCCTCATGTTCGCCCAGCACCCTCGCCCACTCTTTGACCGAGTTTTCTCTTTCTCTTTGTCGCATCATATCCCCCTTTGTTCTTTAACTTACTATACGTCATCTCAGTAACACATGTTCTCCTTCCCTTTCAACTCGAATGCTTGCGTATTTTACACCTTCGTCATTCCGGTACCTACAGTATGACATCAAACGCGAGTAGCTCAAAGAGCTCTCACCTTCTCTTACTCGACGTCATGCCCTAGTGTCCAAAGGACCTGGTCCTACTGTTCCTAAAGCGTAGCTACAAGGAATTTGTCTGATCATCAGTTTGTGTTCTCATCCTCTTGACTTGTATTCTATCGCCTCAGAACTCCCATGCATCGCATTTCTTTCTCATCACTGTCATCTCGTCATCACGCACGTCTTGCTCAGCACCATCTTCGCTCTGTTTATCGTATTACCTGATTGTTCTTTTTGGGGCTCCTCTTTGTAGATGGGAGGTGCAAGTACAGGGCACTGCGTCAGAGTTTGGAGCGCGGTCTTCACCTTGGTCGCCAGCCGAGTGGACGTGCTAGCATGTTCTTGAGATTATGAGAATGTCAGTCGTCTGCGTGCTCGGCACGTATACCGTGATGTATATTGTACCACTACAATTATAGTTTGGCCAACCTCAGTCAGGTATGCCCGAGAAGGTGCAAGTCTGGCCAGTACTCGAAGAAATATCTCACTGACGGCAACACACCCCGCAGGCCTGTGATCACTAGCTGTTGGTGTCGTCACTGCGACTTGGAGCGAGTCTGTCCCCCTAGCCTAGTCGCTAGTGCCCGCGCACGCAGCAATCATAGGAAGCGCCGCCCAAAGCATGAAAATGAGAAAGAAGCGCGTATCGCCGGATGTCGCCGGTCAAGTCGGACCAATAAAGACGATTCTCATACATTCCCGGCCCGTGCTCCCTCCTCTCTCCCCGAGCATCTCGCCCTCCTCATACAGCTTGCCCTCCCCCATGCACCGATTTAGGTCCATCGCCACGTGCTTGATAGCCCTGCTCTGTCATTTGGTCCCTATATGATCGATGATCAATGTATATGATCGCCAACCCCATCTTCAGGTATCTAGCGATTATTGTTCATCCTGTCTTTTCCGTCTTCTGAAACTCCCATTTGCGGCTGGTCACCCTGAGACGTGATTGACATGAGTGAGGCCCTACTGCTGCACTAATACTAGAGTGTACGATAGCCTGAGTGTATCGAAGTTTGGGGGGGTTCGCACACATACTCAAATGTAAGATAGTCTGGTATGGTATGAATGCAGGACCATCAGCACGCTGAAGACCCAGTGAAATCGTGTCTTGATTACTCGAAAAAGCGACCGGCAAACAAAACAGACACAAGTGGTGACCAAATGGCTTTCGAGACAATACCCTGACGCAATTTACTAGTACTGAGATGGGCCGGATGTACTAGGTCCTTACTTTCGAAAGGGTACTAGCGGTGACCCGTGCTCCGCAACGGGAGGGCGAGCGTGCGAAGTCGACGGGGTCCACGAACAACTGTGAGTAGTGTGCGAAGATAGAAACGTTCGCCAGCTGTCGGTGGCACAAAATACATGCGTCCGATCGCGAAGTCTTGTTTGCGCAGAGACCATGTGTGTTTCTTTACACGCCAAACGAATTTCTGAGGAAATTCCTGGTAAGTCAGTTTGCGTGCTTCAACACCGTTTTCACCCGACGCAGAGTTCATTTTAAAGAATTCTGTCAAGGTGGTCGCCTCAGATGCGGCCCGTGCCACGATCTGATCAAGCTGTTCCTTTGGGTCGAACAGCACCATGTGTTGTCCGGGCAGGTGAACCTTCCATTGAGATGAGCGGAGAATGGTTTGCAATGTGAGGGGTGATGAGAATCACCTGAAGACGAACCACTGGTGGATGTTGTTCGTGGATGCGGAAGTGGAGAATGCGCCAAAGCGCTTCCGGTGCGCCGATGTAACGGCCATCGATGTACGATTTAATTTCATCAACAGTGCATTCGAGAGTGGCACGGTCTGGACCCTTGTGAACGTATTTGAAACAGTACTTAATTGTTCGCAAGCTGGCAACCGATTCGACATTGATGTGACAGTTAAATTTAGCGGACAGATATGGGTTGTAGGGCACGATCCATCGGTTGTCGGCCGCAAACGTGGAGCGTCGAACTGAGACAGGAAAAGACCGTCCATCATCTGGTCTGGCATAAGATGGATACCCATCGTCGTTCACCGTAGTTGTCTCCTGATAAGGCTTTGGATAACCTTTAGTGCAGTGACCTTCCCTCATGCAGGGCGCGTTTGGATTGATGTTGCCACATGGACCATGAATCATACACGATTTCACAGTTTGAAACAACGATGGCTGTTCCTCTGGATGAGGCCAGTGAGCCGCAATGCATAAGTCAATGTCGGCAGGGGTTCGTATGCCGTCTTCTTTGCGTAAAATGAGAAGGAGATGGATGTGTGGCAGACCTCGTTTCTGAAATTCGACGACATACAAATGCGCCAAAGCCTGGCCAAAGATGCCACGTTTCAGAACGTCAGTGAGAAGTTCACTGAGTTTGAGTTTGAAAACACGGGCGACCAAGTCGGGTCGATCATACGATGTCTGGCCGGGAAGGAGTTGCTGTCGAATTTCCGGCCACTCCGGATTCGTGGTCATCGTAATGAAAAGGTCGACTTTGTGGAAGAAGCGTGCGATGGCCATACCATCTTGGCAGCGTTGGCGTAGGTCACGGGGCCCTCCAATGTACGACTACGGAAGGACAGTTCTTTTGCCCAGCTCATTGGGATCTGCGATTTCATCGGTACGGACCCAGTCCTCCAATCCACTGTAAAGACTGGCGCGAAGGTTTTCTTGATGGAACCGAAGGTAGGATAAGCGCGTTTGGTCCGCAGAAGCCCACATGTCTACCACATATTGCTGAAACAACCGCCCACAGCGATGGATCACCGAGTATTCATTGGGCCGTGTGTGCAAACGAAAGGCCGCATGTTGCGTTTGTGAGACACGTGCAGGCACCCATCCAGAAGGCGGAAGAACGCCAGGTGGGGGTCGACGTCGGAGACCTCGATGCCAGCCATGTGTGCCGTGAGGGAAAAGGAGAACGTAATGAAGGGGTGTGTAGGCGGGATCCCCGTCATCGATTCGGGCCAGGTTTGGTTGGTCGTCCACGGTTCGGGAGCGCACCAATATGTCACGTCGTTCAGGCGCCGTGCCATCGCCAGGCAAGATGACGGCCACCTCGTCAGAAGTGGGAAGGGCGTATTGTGAAGAGGCTCGCCCCGGAACGACCCGGAGCCTTACAGAGGCGTCAGGTCCACCGGGGTGGTCTTCAAGGATCTCAGACGCGTGGCGAAACTGTGTGGCATAAGGATGATGGGAAAGAAGCATGCTTTGCAAGTCAGACATTGTGTCGGCACGGAGATTGCTGTTACGATTCATACGCTGACGGAGTGCCGCATCAGAGTCATATATGTACAGCTGCGCAAATGCCGGAGGACGTCCATCTTCCGGTTCAAGAGAGCCTATCAAGTGATACAGTTCGCGGGAGATCCGGAAAACCCAACCCCCTCTGCGATTCACCAAACGATCTTCGGTCGCTCCAAGAGAGGTGAATGCCAGTGCCATGTTATATTGCCGTATGTTCTCATGGTATTCCAACGAACGTCGATCACGGTCGTCAAGAAGACTTCTCAACAGAGCCGGAGGTTGGGGTAAAAGCGGAAGCTGGACATAACCTTGTCGGCAACATGTGGAGAATTTCGGATCCGCTGAGGTGGATTTTCCGAGTTTTTCCGGAAGCCAATGAGAAGCTCCACAAAACAAACATACGACGTCCATGGGACCGATGTCATGACGGAGAGGGAGAGCGAAGTGGCGCCGGGCAGCTAGATGGAGAGATCGACTTCCCTGCGTGGACGATGAGAGAGAGAAAAGGAAGATGAGGAGTGGAACTCACTGTTCCTGTGACGGAGTGATGCACCTCACTCTCCGGCCTTTCGGAGGGTAGGGGAGGGGTGGGGAGACGGGCGGAGCCTGCAGTGGGACGGTGAAGGTGTTCGGGCACAGGTGCGGTGATTGGCCAAGGTTGTATGCGCGGCAAGGGACGCCTAGCCTGTGCTGGAGGCGAGGGCGCCTCACCCGTTGTAGGACACGTTGTGCGGACACGTTTCCTGTGTTCACCGTCGTGGCAAGAAACGTGTGAGTGAACCGGAAGAAGTGAGTGAGAAAGGACCGCTGTACCTTACTCGGTCCGCGTCAACAGCCGCACCCGCAACACGTTTGTGACCACTGTCTGGCGAGAGGGGAGTCGTGGCAGGCTGTAGCGGACGAAGACGGCTGCGCGAGAGGACATGTTGCGCCTGCGCCGGAAGTGGTGCAAGACGTCGCGGCACGGGTGCTGGCGACGTGGGATGTGGACGGTGTGCAGCAGGATCACCTGCACACGGTGGTGACGACGTGGGATAGTGCTGTTCCACAAAGGCGTCGCGTGCACCGTGGCAACGTTTTGCAGCGGTGCCAGATCGTGAGCGTGGCTCACGGCGACGAAGTTCGTGGTCATCCTGCGTTGGCGCTTCACGTGCCGCGCGAGAGCAGGCGCGCACGCGTGCCATGTGATCGTGGTCGACGTGGGATGTAGAACTGCAAGAGCGTTGAGTTCACAAAGATCGTGTGAGAAGATGAACACGTACCCGGTCACTACACGTGGAAGAAAGAGAGCACTGTGGTGCGTGGAACGGGAGGCGAAAGGACCAGAAAGGTGAGAGCCGGCCTGGAACGGGCAGGGGCAGGTGCCTCGGGGCTCCACGGAGTGGCCCAAGGGAGCGAAGGTTGTGCGAGAAAGTACACACGCGCGTCCACCCGAGAAGGTGAAGAAGGTGGACGGAGGGTTGTGCGGGGTAGGACGGTGGGCGACCCACGCCGCCGAGGAAGAAGAGAGCATTGCGACGTAGAACGGCGGGAGGGGACAGTACAGTGGAAAGTGAGTGGCAGGCAAAAGAAGAGAAAGGGGCCCGTGGAGCAGCAATCCGAAAATCCGATCAACCAATTTCACCGGACACGACGGCCAATGAGAGGTCCTAAACCCTGCGGAGACGGCCAATGAGAAGGCAGAGTTTCGCGCGATGAACCAATGAGAGGTCCGGGTTCGGGGGCCAATGGGACGGCGAAAGAGGACGACTGTGTCTTATAAGAGAGAGGATGTGATTGATGTATGACTGCGAAACAAGAACCGGAACCAGTCCCAATGTCAGACGTGCCATATGGATCATCACTACCCGACCGGGCAAAAGCTCGCAGGAATCGAGGGAATTGATATTCTCGATTACCGCGTCCGATTACATCTCGTCTCCGTCATCCCCAAGTGATGGTGACCACGCGCGTGCATAAGCTGCGTTCGACATGACGACTTCAACCTCGACGAGCACTGGGAGCGTTGCCCAATACATGAACACGAAACAGAAACGTATCGGATGTTGCCAGTCAAGTCAGCCACGAGCCCGACGACGAGAAGGCCAATAAACGTACCTTATCAGGAGAACAGTCCGTATCACCGTTCCTCCGCACCAGAAGGGATGATCCTGTCTATGACGCACACGCGCGGCTATGGAACGCGCAATACAGCACCGAAATACACCGCGAGCGCAGGACCCCATGCATCACGCAGGGCAAACAATGGCAACGATGTTGAATAATATGAGCAGCAAACGCAGGGATGAGACCAAGGTTGCCATTGAGTATCTGAGTGGCCCGCTGTGTAGTGCCGGTGATCGCTTTCTGAGTTCAAAATTTCAATTACTGTCTACGGTATCATATCAACTACACTCTACTACTCAGCATCAGTATAGCAAACCAATGGCAGATGTTACATTCAATACCCAATTTCCTTACACGCCTCTGGCACTCGGCAGTAATGGTGAGTTGGCATGGTCAAGGGCATGGTGTTATTGCATCGCCATGCTGATTCGAACTCCAGCCCTGGATCTGGATGATTTAGAGAACGACTCGGAGATGTGGAATATATATTTGGACGAAGTCAAAGAGGAAGATAATCGGATCACTGGTGCCTGGAAAGAGGATGCAAATGGTATTGTTGTGTTTGTAAGTCTTACTGTAATTTACTGCTCCCTGTGTTCGTCTCGATGACAAACCACAATCACAAGACTGGTCTCTTCTCCGCAATTGTAGGCGCATTCATCATTGAATTCTACAAGAAGTTGTCCTCCGATCCCAACCCGGCGAATCAACCATCACCTCCCGGATCAGCCATGATTTGGGTCAACGCAATGTGGTTGATGAGCCTCATACTGAGCCTTACGTGTGCCTTGCTTGCGACGCTCCTTCAACAGTGGGCACGTAGATATATCGAAACACCCAAATATCCGAACACGTTGAGGCACCGCGCCCGCATCCGCTCGCTATTGCTAGTCGGCACAAAGTTGTACAAAGTCCCCCTCATCGTCGAAATACTTCCAACGCTCCTTCACCTCTCCGTGTACTTGTTTCTTGGTGGCCTCGCGATAACCTTTCATACAATCCACACGAAGGTGGCCATCGCCGTTGATGTTGCCGGTGGAGCCTCTGTACTGGCATACGTTGCGCTGAGCATCCTCCCTTGCCTCGACATGAGGTGCCCGTATCGCACCCCCATATCCCAAATATTGTGGTATCCATGTCGAGTATTTCTCGCCTTTATGGCACTTTGCCGGGGTACACTTGGACTTCAAAATAACAGGCAATATTTCACAGATGGCTTAGAGAAGAGCATCGTCTCCCGTGCCGTACAATTAAAAGCTGATGATCGCAGGAGGTTCGCTTGGCTGTTCAACCAGCTCGCACTGGGCGATAGATACAAGTTTTTAAAGTTTGCAGCCAGTATACCAAGGTTCAAAATCCCCGATCTCATTCTACCTGTCGAGTCGGACGAGTCTATTACCCTCCGAGGATCCCTTCTTGCTCTCCTTCGAGGCTCTGTAGCAGGCATGGGTGAGGTGGAGGTGAACAGGCGGTCCCTCTTGGTATGTTTACATGCTGTCTGGCACATTGCCAAAGCTCCCACCATTCCCGACTTGGATTTCATGCGGGCGCACTTTGCAAATACTGATCTCATGAGAAAATTGTGGTACGATCATAATGCTGCCATCCGCGTTCTTTCTTTCTCTATTTGCGCACTGCTTGCAAAGCAAGTCATCAGAAACCCGCTCCGAGAGTCACAGCTACGTTGGCTGGAAGATGTCGTTCAGTACCATGCACCAGGCACAACCGATGTTGCCACATGGGACCAAAAGAACCTCAAATCGTTTATTACCCATGCCCTCCAGGGACTTGAGAACGACCTTCCTACTGAAGATGCTAAGTTCTTCAAGGAAACAATTGCAATCCTCATGGATGTACAAGCTGATGTCCATTTTGACACAAACTTCCAGAGTCGACTTTCTGCAGAAGTCCATAGGATTCGAGAGGATGGCTTTGAATTCCCTTCTAAGGTAGTCATCAAATTACGCTCGATGTTTCCGTTCCTCTCCCTCCCTGAAATTCCC
>QFEZ01000787.1:0-12899 GCA_003316425.1 Russula lepida | reverse complement strand
AGAGGGCCAGTAACAGCAGAGGCTAGAAACGTTAAGCTCCATGCCTTGAAAGCTGGGGAAAATGCGCAATGTCCGAGCAAGTCCGGTCAGTGCAGCAGTTTCCAAAAGCGTAACCAAACCAATGACTTGAGTGACTTCAAGTGGCTAAGTCACATGCGGTTTCTAGTTCCAAGTCTCACAAACCGATAAACCAATGTCCTGGTTTGGTTTATGGGACCATTGTTATGGTTTCACTCAAGTCGCAGTTTCAGACCGAACCAGAACAACACTAGTGACGTGGACAAACCAATGGCTCTCTTATAATGAATTACTTACTAGTAGCCAGGGGTAATTTCGGATCTACTAGTACTAGTATCATTTTCGAAACACTTTCGCAATGCAAATAGCCTACTACTGTACATTAAGAGAGCCCTTAATACTGTGCCACTAATAGTATTACTTTTAGCAAGTAGCAACTTGCCAGACTTGCAGCCACTTGTGGCCTTGCCATGACATCAGACAAAACAAGACTTAGAGCTACCTTTCATGTATCATAACATAGGTTGCCACCACCTTGCCACTGACCTTGCACAACCTTGCACAAAGTTATACATACAAGTCCCAGCAAGGTGGATGTAAAAGTTCTGATGTCGGAAAACCGGCCCGATCACATTTGTTTGTTTTTTCGAGTTTGTCCGACTTGAATTGACCTCGCCGACTCCTACCTACCAACAGCGACGATGGCCACTAGACTCCCGAAGCTCGTTGCATTTGACTTGGAGTGCGTTTCCGACTCTTGTGCTAGTATAACCAACTTACGTACGCAGTTATACACTTTGGCCGTTGTGGATCGATACCCATGTTGATTGTATGTGTGATTCAAGTGTAATTCAGCGGCCAATGGGCTAAGGCACTCTTCTCCTTACTAAACTTTTGGTTCATGGCTGTAGCATCTCTGAAGCGTGATGAAGATGCTTTGAATGAGGTCCATGACAGGTGCGTCGTATTGTGCTCTCTCGTGCGGGGATGGCGTCGTTTTTGAGCAGGATCTGTCAGATTTGGGGATAAGGTTTCCTTCTATCATGAGGTCCCACAGATTTTACATCGAATGCGTTCAACCGGTGTCGTAATAGCTGCGTGTTCCAGAACGACCGCCCCTGCACTGTGGGTGGTCTATGGTGTTCTATGACAGCCATTCGTTGACCGATCAACAAAGTGCTCGCGAAGCCCTCTCACTATTGCTTGTACCTCAAAAGTCAGGAGATGAGGAGTCGCCAGTCATGCCTGCAATCGAGTTTTTTGATCAGCTAGAGATATACCCTGGTACACTGACATCGTTGCTCAGCTCTCGAAGCCTCCCATCATCGCGTCACTGATGTAGTACCGTTTTGCATGTATCAGGTTCCAAGATAGCGCACTTCAAACAACTTTACAGCAAGACAGGGATACCATATTCTGAGATGGTGGGTTGTCTGACTCATTACTCACCTTTCTTTCTTTTACGTTTTCTATCCCCCAGTTATTCTTCGATGACGAAATGCGGAATAGAGAGGTCGAGTCACTAGGTGTGTGGTCGCTTAATCTAGCCATCCGCCAGCTGATATTATTTGGTCTGTTACGTCAACAAGGTGTCACGTTCCAGTTGGTTCAGCAAGGGCTCGACAATGCCTGCTTTGAGAAGGGTCTGGAGAACTGGAGAGCTCGGCACCCGGAACAGGTATTAGATGCCGCTCAAGAGGAGACGACTTGTGTGGCTTGAGACCGGCAATAGAGGGCAGAGCCTAACGCCCTCTCCCATGCCATTCAAGTGTGCAAATACGGCACAAATGAATTACTATGGTAGTAGAACTAGTATTCGTTTGCAGCAGTCTCTCAGTCTCTGCTCGGATGGCGTCTGCCGGACATCAGGTCGCTCGCTCATGCCAACGTGTATAGTACCGTAGGACGTGAGAAGCAGTTTGGAGATCTGAATCAGCTCCGCGGGTCCGGTTGTCGGCGCACATCCAACTGGTCCAAGATTCCAAGTGCTACTACCATGTCACCAATTGAACAAAGACGTATATACTTTTTCAGGTGTCAATTGGCTGTCACGAACTGAAAGGGAAACAGGATGCGTAGGTCTACTTAACCCGCTAGGGGCGGACATATTGATCAAAGGAATATATACACGGTTCCAAATGCCGACCAGCGGGATAGAGCTGCATACACTGGCAGTTGCCGGCTCTCGCGTTGCGGGAAAGCGGTCCGCTATCCGGGAGATCACGTTTTATCACGCATATCCTCGAACTCGTATACCGTACAAGCCCCACCGTTGCGTATCCTCACTTTGAACAGTTTGAAACCTCATTCCAGTCATAGAAGGCATTACGATTTCAGGGGATTGCAACTTCCGTAAGTCATCAGTCTTATTAGACGGGATCATGCACGTTGTCATTTCGGGGTAGTAGGTGACCCAAGAAGCAACCAACATGCGAGGAAGGGGAGCCCAACAACACATGACGAATGCACGCAGAGGTGATCTGTGATCACCTCCCTTCAGAGTGAACGGTACAGCAGCGGCTAACGTGTGACCGACGACTGATTTTGACTCCATCGGGAAATTGTACAAAAACTTTCCGACTTTTCAGCTTTTTTAAGCGAAAAAGTGAAAAAGTGAAAAAGCTGAACTTGGTCATGCTGGACAAATGACAAAAAGCTGTAAAAGCTGTAAAAGTTGCATAAGTTAGTACACCACTACTAGTATACGAGAAGTTCATGTGCATAATAGTTTATGAAATGATTGACAAAGGATCAATTCCGAGCATCAAGACCCCCATTACCTTCCAGGTCTGCTGGAAGGAATCCTTCATTATTGGCTTTTGGACTTTTTGGACTTTTTTACGCTTTTACATTTTTTCAACTTTTTTTGCAGCGGTCAAAGGCAGCTTATGGCAAAACGTAGGTTACTTGTTAGCTTTTGGACTTAATGAAACTTTTCCAAACTTTTTCAGCTTTTTGGGCTCTTACGAGCTCGTACGAGCTCGTACGAGCCCAAAAAGTTTGCTGCAGGGTTGCCGATGTCGGGAGTCGTAGGTTATGCGGCTGATTGATGGAAGGGTGGTTTTCGCCCTTCCTTTCGCCCTGCTGGTCGCAAACAGGCATTATTCAACCTCAATGCCCCAATGCGCTTCTAAGTTCAGCCCCTAATATTGCTAATTACTAATTGAATACAAGATATGCGGAGCCTGAGGTAATGTACTATATCCGCGGAGAGTGCCCATTTGAGCGCAACACTGACGCAGTCCAACTGCTAAACATGGCGGCCGCCGCTCTATGTCACGCCTAGGTTCTGACTCCCGCGTCCTGCAAGTGGAGTTCTTCAGGGTTATGCTCTTACTCTAATCAACGTGTTGAAGGTTGTGGCGATATTAACGCAATAACGTGACTGGGCAGCATTGCTAGGAATCTGTTAGGATCTGATTAAGTCTGCCATCATCCATTCTTCGAAACTCAAACTCAGAAGAATTTTGTTCCACGATATGCGCTTCTTCTCCCACACTCGAATTTCTTTCTCCATCCGTCGATACTTGACAACCTAGCCGCCTAGCCGCACTAGATACGCATGGCTTTCTTCGCGTAACCACATGAAATTCGAATTTTTTTTTTCTGCTTACTTCTTGCTCACAGACTGACCTTCGTGATGACCTTTGCGGTGATGCATATAAGGAGATCAGACGAGTCCGAAGAAGTGTTGTGAGACCATTTCTCATAGCCTATCACCTATGGTCCCTCCTATCAAATATGTCTACAGCCTCGCCTTCCTGTCTGCGTTAGCATATGGGGCGCCACTGAGCGAGAACAGCGCTCCTACTTTCAAACGCGGGGACCTTGACTTGTCTGTTCGCTCACCTTCGGTTTCCATCGCAAGCGCCCCGAGCGAGACCGTTGCTCCGGCCAGCGATGACCCCAACAACCTAGCATATCCTCCGGGCACTTCTGGTCCCGCACAACCCATTCGAGGAGATCTTGGTGTCAATATCATCGGGCCTCAGAACCTCCCAATTCAGCAAGAGAATCCCGACATTGTAGCTCCCCCGTCCACTGACAGTGGTGACGTGTACGTTATATGATACCCGGTCTATGTGCTCTGGACGTCCGTTGATTCTCTGCGCTCAGGCCGAATGCAAAGTGGCCGTTCGCACTGACTAACACCCATCTCTATGCCGGTGGTTGGACTAGAACACAAAATGGTGAGCCGTCTCGAGCGATGCCGGTTCGACTATATCTGAATATTATCATCCTCAAGTCGATGTCATGCCCATTGCTACCAGTAAGACCCTTTTACTGCTCTTTATACTAATTGTACTCACGCTGAGCCGTAGAAATGGCTGGAGTGAATCTGCGTCTCGAGGCCGGCAGTATCCGGTTAGTTTCCTGAATGGCTTGCGGTTTTCCCTGGCCGTTACACTATTTTGCATAGCGAACTTCACTGGCATAATACTGCAGAGGTGCGTGGGGAGCTATAGTGCTGGGCTTGGTTGATTCGAACCGTTTGATATCGTCCTAGTGGGCTTACGTTATTCGTGTAAGCCCATTCTTGCCCCTCTCCCGTTGGTGTATAAACCCCATGGCGCTGTGTAGGGATCGACACAAATAACCGCTGTTGATGCAGATGGGCGTAATTATGTTGCCGTCGTTGTAAGTAGCTGGATGTCACAGCCTATTCTTCTTACCGTGCTCTGTTTGTAGAACGCTGGTGATTTGTGGTACTTCCCCCCTGGGATACCACATTCACTGCAGGCAACAGCGGACGATCCCCAGGGTTCTGAAATGTTATTGGTTTGTCGAATAGCCACCTATGCAGTTCGTACCTCATAGTTCCGCTGGCTCCAGGTGTTTCCAGACGGCAATTTCAATACTGCCTCCTCGTTCCACGTTGAGCCTATCCAATTGTATTTCCTGTCTGCATGCGACGAGTCACGCACCATTAGGTGACCGACTGGCTCAGCCACGTTCCGAAGGAGGTCATCGCAAAGAACTTCCAACAAGATATTACCGCCTTCGACCATATTCCCTCGCATGAGTTGTTCATATTCCCCTCGGGTACGTATTCTGATACTTGATTTGTCCGTAATATTCTTTGACAATACGGCACCTACTGGCATTCATTCAGAACCACCAACCAGTCATGAGGCACCGTCAGATCCCCAGGGACAGGTCCCCAACCCCTTCTCTTACCCGTTGTCCGAAGTCAAACCCAAAAAGCTGAGTGGGGGGACGGCCAAAATCGTCGATTCAACAACCTTCAAGGTTTCGACGAGGATCGCAGTGGCAGATGTTACTGTTGAGCCAGGAGCGATCCGAGAGCTGCATGTAAGCGTCCGCGTTCTTTTTGGTTACCGAAGTGGGGCTTACCTCGACAACGGCGCGCGTAGTGGCATCCGACGCAAGACGAGTGGCTTTACGTTCTGTAATGGCACACTCTCACAATGTCCGGGACCGACTTTGAGCGCTGATACTGGATACTCAGGGAGGGCTATGGCCGCATGACAATCTTCGCTGCTTCTTCCAATGCTCGCACGTTTGACTATCAAGGTGGGGACGTTGGTTATGTACCTGCCGGCTTCGGTACGTCACTTGAGTTGACGATACAGTGGTACCTCTGAAGCGTTTACCTTTTTCTACTGTGATATAGGTCATTACCTCGAGAACACGGGCAACACGACGCTCCATTTCCTCGAAATTTTCGACACGGGTAGGTTTCCATCCAACTTGTCACGGAACTTGAGTGTCACTGATGATTCGAATGTCCCAGATCGCTTCCAGGATATTAGCCTCTCCCAGGTACGGTGACACGACTTGAAACTGTGCTCCTGTTCTCGGCGCTTATATTAGGTATAGTGGCTCGCACTTACGCCTCCGGAACTTGTGACCACGACCCTCGGTCTCTCTACCGAGGTCGTCGCAAAATTCAGCAAGACCAAACAAGTAGTCGTCGGTCCACCTGCATAGGGCAGAGGAGTCAGTTATTTGTTCGTGCTGGCCTCATTAGGCTCTATTCGTGTAAGGGATCAGACGCCGTTCACATACGATTGTAGGCCATACTAGGATATTATGCTGTCGTACTTGCTGCGAATATCAGTAAATAACCTACTTTGAGACTCGGACAGTCAGACTCTTCTCTGAGCACTCTTGCAGTACACCTGCAACCCAGAGGAGACATCGTCTCTGTAAGCCCAACCAAGGCGACGCTGAAAAGGTCAACTATTGTAGGCAAGCTTACCCCCGGGCCTTAAATAAGTCACGGCCATGACCGCCATGGTCGGGCCGGTGGTTGTGGCCACGTGACATTCCTCGTTTCTGTCTGCGATGCTCGTTGAAAGGGTGCCACTGACACTGGCATTTGCCTACGACTGGTGTTACAGGATGTGTCGTGCGTCTTGGCTGTGTCCGACGACAATACGGCTGGTTGTGCCACTGACCACAGGGAAATCACAACCCCCTTTTGTTACAAAAGAACCACCTCTCAAGTGATCATGCGTCGTTTAGCGACTGCCACATTCTCTTACCGACTCAATCTCAATTATCTCATCCCATTTAAAATGCATCCCCTCTCTCTTTCTCCACCCCACCTCTTTGATCTCTGCACTACGGCATTCGCTGTCTACCCAACGGTGTATTAGTCATCCCGTCTCCCAAGCCCGGACTCAGTATAGAAATGCCAGTGCAAACCCAGTTTAACCCCAACGGTGCGTTGGGCCTTCACTTTTTCAAGTCTCCGAAGTCTTCTGAGGCTGATTTCCCCCCCCCAGCTCCGTTGTGTAGACATGGAATGCGGGAGGACTGTCCTGTCAAGCAGTGCCACTTCCGGAATTTCAAGCCCACCGTTCTCTATTCCTCTGCCCCCAAGGGACAAACGCCTATTTCCCCCATCCCCGAGAAAGTGACAACAATTAATGGCCCTTTTGCTCAACAGCGTCAATTTGGCACGCGCGACGAATTTTCTGGCGAAGCGAGTTGTTTCCAACATGCCATGAGTGCACCCTCGTATCCCACCTCTGATGATTCCGCGGCGCCATTGTTGTCCTGTATGTCGGGCACGGGTACAAAGTTTGGGACTTCCCCAGTCGATCATGTGGATGGAAGTGGTCTGGTTCAAGGTAGATCTGATCCATCACCCTCATTCCTTACATCCACCGCTGATATCACCACAGCTGCAGATGACGTTGCGTCCTATCGTGTCTGGATCGGTAGTCGAATGGATGCCCAGAAGGCTAAGATCAAGGCAATGAGCGAACAGTTCTCGATCCCGATCCCAAACCTTGAGTCGGACCCCCTCGACTTCCTGTCATTGTCATTGATGTCTCCACCCGTGCGGAAAGCCGTGACGACAATCAAAACCGAAGACATTATGTCGCAGGAAAAGAACGGAAGGTCTATCATTGATGAGCGGAAGGTACCTAGCGCTCCTCCAGCACCCCGTATGCCGCCTGCTCTACCTGTGCTAGGTTTGCGGCAGCCTGAAGTTCGAGGCTCACTTTCCACTGCTCCGATTACTTCCGACCCATTTACTGCGGGCGTGCCCTTGCCCTCGCGTTTGTCTCCCTTGGATCAAGGGCCTAAACCCGTAGCTCCTGCGGAGGTCGTGTCCAAACAGTCACAAGTGACGTCCATCGCACCGAAAAAGGACGATATGGCTTACAAGACTACACCCTGCAAACACTTTACGGTAAACCAAGGCTGGTGCCCTTGGGGCGATAGGTGCGGCTTGTGAGTCTCACACAACCACTCTTATTATGACAAGTGTCTTACCTGGGATCTGGGGATAGCATTCATGATCCCGAGTTGCAATGGGTCCCACCATTGGAACGCACGTCGGTAGGCTCGACGCCCAGTTTGGGGACGCTCGGAGACATCAAGTCTGGTCTACCCGACAAGACCGCAGTTGACGATGATGTTGACTCGCGTCGTTCGGTCAGCAGTAAAAGCGCCCACTGTTGGGGATACATCCAGGGCATCTGCCCACACTCGGACACGTGCAGATACCTCCACCCCCTAGATATCGTACCTTGTGAGTGTTTTTTGAGCAGTAATACACCCATTGACCTCTTCGTGCTGACGAGTTGCAGATATCAAATACACGCCATGCCTCACCTGGCCGCGATGCGGCTACCCCGTACAAGACTGCGCACTCAAGCACCTGCAGGTCGACAAGCTCACTGCTACGCGTCGCAACCAGCCAGCCTCAACCACCAGCACGGCCATGATTATCCCACAGGCCCGCTCGGGTGATATTTCCCGACCAGAGGCGTACTCAGATACGTCTCTTCTCCCTCAGCAGCATTCTCAGCCGTCTTCTATGACGCCAGCCCCGCTTACCGCAGTCGGAGGCTTTGTCATCCCTCACGACGAAGCATACGAGAGCGCAAGGCTGCACCACCGCCCAACCGCACCCTCAGCCGAGATGTTCTCACCGGCGCCGGTGCGCCCCGTCGTGCGACTGCGTCATCCTTCTGAGGACATGCCACGGGATCAGGCTCCGGAGATGCAGTATGGGCTTGGTACGGGCGCTTATCAAGGACGTGCGCGTAGCGTGAGTATCGCGGTGCAGAATCTCGGCGCGGAGTTTTCGGGGCCTGTGTTGCAGGCGCAGGCTAAGGCGTTTGCGAGAGGACATGGGAGGGGAAAGGTATGTGTGCAATCTATCCGGTCTTTGGATGGTGACTGATATGACGCTCTGATTGTGACAGAGCTTGAATTTGTGATTGAACGAATGGATTATCTCAGTAACTGGGGAGAAAATCTAGTAAAGAACGCCCACGAAAACAAAAGATCTTGGGTAATAATGCGTGGTATGTGTGTGTGTGTTGGATGTAAGAATGGTTATTGTTCTATTTTATATCGTGGTGGTGATTTTATGTATGAGAAACTGAGAAACTGCGTTTCGTGTGCCATTAGCTTGTAACGAGTGTGACAAGGGCCACGCATCCGCAATCATTACTGTACCGTGCTGTTCGTGCTGTTTGTGAACCCCGCGGAACCGATCAATGCAGTCACGGTATGAATCGCAATAACGGCAATCGAACCAACCCCAGCCGATTAACCCTAATTGGTAGAAGCCAGCACAAAAACAAAGCAAACTGAATAAAGATGTTCTTCATGGGATTACGATACGGCACACAAGGGTTTTATCAGCCTGTCGGATAGACTCGGGACATGATCGTCTCTGCTCGGATGCAAAGGTCGCCGTGGTGCTCGCCTATGGCGGCAAAAGACCAGAACACCATACGCATCTCCCCTAGGTTTCCTTTCGCTCTACCCGTAAGCAAAAATCAGCATCTCGCGCTACTATTTCGTCCGACGCTACGATTGCCGCACTGCAGTGGCGAGTACCACTTCATCATTACGACTACATATATCCCCGGGGCATGCCACCGACTTCCCTTTAATAATACCATCTCCCCCTCTCGACCTCTCCGATCTTCCACCTGTGACATGCCCTCGCCGCGCCGTACTCTGCATTAGAGATTCTTGACTCGGGAACATACTATAGCACTAAGAAATAATATACTACCAGGGTAGATGCAGTGTACATTCGTGACAAAAACAGACACTGATTATGAGGGAGTGCTCGTCGATCACCCCTGAGAAATCAAGCTCGGGTGCAAGAGGAAGACAGTCGCCAGAGCATTGGATACGGAGGACAAGCCCTGTTGTTTCGTTTATGCGTCGTTTAACTAGCTAGCAGTGGTAGTGGGCGGTTCGACCTGTCTACAAACAACTCCAGTGAGTATCGTGTCGCTCTTTTCCATTTTCTCCCTCATCTAATTCTTTTCGCGTCATAGGATCTGCGCAACCATCTCTCTACCCACGCAACACTGATGACCTACGAGGCAATGGTCACAAATGTTGTCCACTGCATCCGGTCGCATTCGCTCTTGAAGATCTCTCCGTAGCTATTCAATGTCCCGTTCGAGCCCACTTGACGAGGTCATCACGTTAAAAGACTCACCAGGCTAACTGCCTCCCCGCGATCCCAAAGAATGTCTGAAGGATGTTCAATATCGAGCAGAGACTGCTCATCCGTCTCCCTCTGCCATCGCTATATCGGGTAACAGTCTTCTCTGCTTCAAAGGATGGCCTCTGGAGAATTTGAGAGCTTTAAGCTGTTTTTTCAAGGAATTCATGAAGAGGTAGTACTGTATATTCCAGTCACAGTTATTTCACTCACTGGCCGGCGCGCGGCGGAGTTTATTCATGCACGTGACTGCCAGTTACCGCAGCTACGTGATTGGGCCGCTTGCACCGCCTTCGATCTGTGTTTGTGGCTTGTGGCAAATGGCATTAGTGGCAACAGCATCAAAGGATAATGAAAGGCCCCATGGTGGCCTTCTTACAAAATCAAAGCAACAAAAGAGGACAAGGTGGTCGTGGCGCGGCGTGGCTCTACCAGGGACACTTCTTGTTACCCTCAGTCAATGCTATAAAATGGTCATCCGTCCACGCTGGCGATGACTCAGGTTTTTCTCCAACTTAACTACTCCTGCGATCCTTGCGATCAGCATCGCTACTTGTCTTTCCGCGTGCTAGTGCTTATTTCTCCACCACCAATCCCAACCAGAACCACACCTAAGATAAAACTATGGAGATGTCCTCCTACGCACCTAACTGTTCGTCTTTCTCTCCGCATCCCTCACCAGCGAGCTACCATTAACCCGATACTTCTTCCCTTTTTTCTAGCTTACTTGTCCCAGCTAATACTTAGGCAACCAAACGACGTTCAACACAAGGCGAACTTCTCGTCTTTTGCGGGACACGGGGCTCCTTACCACAACAAACCCTTCCAAGGACCTGGGACCGCTTTTGCTTCGCGCACTCCGATGGCTCCGAACCTCATCCCACGTGACGTGCTCGAACAGCGCGCCCGGACGCCCTGCAAACACTTTGAGCACCACCTCGGCTGGTGCCCTTTTGGGTCGCAGTGCCACTTGTGAGTCTTATTTATCACACTCGCCACCGCACCGCATCGCGACAAGCAAAGAAGGGTTTCCTGATTCTGCCTCTTCTAGTCTTCATGACTATTCGCGTCTCCCATCGCGAGGTTCCTCTCCGACCACCAACCCGCCCTCGCTTGCTTCGTCCACGTGCAGCAGCCTCCGATCGAGTCCCGTCCCTCCCGGCCCGTACCAAGCTGCTTTTGTCCCTCACGCTCCTGTTCTCCCTCGTATTCCTCGTGTATCCCGTAAGTTCTCAGTTCTTGAGCTGGTATCGCGTCCCATTGTTAAGACATGTGCCCTTTTTTTGACAGAGCACGCCTTCGCCCCCCGCACTGTTGGCGGGACGACTTACTTCCCTATTCACCTGGGCAACGCCCGTTTGGGATATGTCACCCCATCCGGCGTTGAAGTATTTTCGAATCACTAGACGCTGACATGGGCACCAGGGTCGTATTCAGAAGCCCTCATATTTACGCCTCATCTGCGCACGCGCAGATACGTTACCAGTGTTCGGCCGACAGCTCTTCTCGTGGATGACCGATGAATGACTACCATCCCGATCATGTGCTTGCGTCATTGAGCTTTGTTCGCACTCTTGAAGGCCTGCTAACGTTATGGTTCCCGTTTGTAATCTGCGCTTGTTCTTGTCACTAATCTCGTCCACATACCCTGGTGTATTATTTCTCAATGTTGTAATATGTTACCTCGTTCGCAGTGTTGCTTTATTTTCCCCTAGTATCGATCACCTCTTCTGTCAATTTAGTTTTATTTCCGTCAAAACAATCTGCTGTCCTACTTTTCACCCAAATGAAAAGGAACGGACGTTATCTCAGATACGAGCGCAGTGAAACCAAGGCATGAGCTCACAAATACCGCGGCCAGTTATCCCCACAGATAAGATAAATCTTCAATGCTACGAATGCCAGCGCCAACGCGATTCGAAGAAGGAACCCTGGCTCCAAGAGAAGAGCTCTGACCCGCCTGGGCATTTTCCCGGGTCCCATCTCGCCGCCCTCGTATCAGTCCGGTAAGGAAGGCGAAAGTGACACCCCAATCCCCGAATGTGGATTGGGGAAGGCACACTATTTGAGAGACCCATGCCGACCCGGCGTGCACCAGAAGAATGCCGAACATTACTAGTCGACGACGCCACATCATTGGCAATATCGACCATGACCGAAGCAGCGAGCTCGGATTCGACCTCTTCCTCGTCTGTGGATTCTTTTCGCACTGAGCTTACTACGAAATGGTGGTTACGACGGATCAAACCCTCACCCCATTTCCAGAACGAGGATCGTGGTGCAGGCCTGGTCGTGGTCGCAGACGAATATGAATATTGGGCTTTCAATACGGCTTACTCGAAGCATTGATGTCCCTCACAATTTCTCGAAGATCGTGTCGATCTTTGGGGCGTTCACGCTATGGCACCCAAAATGTGCCAATGCGTGAGACTGTCTGTGCGATCGCCCGGACAATCTCACTATTCCCCTCTGGGAAGATGCTGGCATCGCCAAATCAACCATGAGGTCGTGGGGTCGCAGTGAGACTTTCTCTTGGGTATGATGAGGACAGCAACCGTTGACTCACCCCTCAATGTCGTGCGTGTAATGCACGAGAAATGTGCCTGTGATCCTATTTTCCATTATAAATTCGACTGCCTCGTCCCGCTTATCTTCCGAAGAAAAGGTGGCCAAAACATGTGCCGCGAGTCGGTGGGGATCCCAAAAATCCAAGCCGAGCCTTTCGGACTTATGATATTTCTAACGTCGAGGAGAGGTAATTAAGTACTGTATATACGCCGTCGGGGGGTAAAAGCAAAGTACTGACTTTGGGAACAATCGCCTGTATCGGAAGGGAAAGGGAATCATCGCCGCTCTGACTGACACTGCTGTAGGGTCGCGATGATAACCTATGCGAACGACGGTCAATGGCACCAACTTGAAT
>QFEZ01000786.1:88180-114846 GCA_003316425.1 Russula lepida | reverse complement strand
CTCCACTGGCAGGAGTGTTTCTTCAAGGTTTTGGGGAGTGCCATTCCCATTCGTCTTCCGACGACCCTACCGCCTCTGCTGTTTCTACCACCTTATCCATCACACCTGCTAGCTTTTCCTCCGTTACCGGCCATTCTGCCATACTAGGCTCAGGCTTTGCCCTTCTCTCTGCCTTTGCCTCACACTCTGCCATTATTGTTGCGTTTGCTTCTGCATTTCTTGCCGCCTCTGCTTCATTCTTTGCCCTTTCTGCTGCCTCTTTCTTAAGCCTGCGCCTCTCTTTCCGCCGCAGAGCGATATCCTCTGGTGCCTCTTTTTTTCCCTGAAAACCCTTGTCAATTCCATCTATCCATACTAGCTCCAATTTCAACGCAGTTGGACTCACTGATACTTCACCATCACTTTCACAACCTTTTGATGTTCGTTTCTGGCCCATGAGTGACGATGTCCGTTCAACATCTCCATTCGTTTGAATAGCAGGAGATATATCGGCACTACCAGTACGGACGAGTTTCCCTGCTTGCGCAGCTTCCACACGGTGAGGAATTTCAGCTGCGTGAACTTGAAGTATGTGGTCGCGGATATCCTCCCGTACAGTGGCCACAAGCACCACATCTTCGATATTCATTTGACGTGCTTCATCCAAGCTAAGAGGCGCTCTCCTTTCGCAAAGCGCAGACAGGGCAGGATTCACCCAGTGATCGACTGAGTAGGTACGCGCAAGTAGAAGTCGATCGTGTGGTGTTGGAGGCTGGATGTTATTCAATGCCAGCCTATGAATTGAAGCGAAATCCCAGCGAGTGGAGAGGTAAAGCACGGATTTCCACTCTTCATAAGACAGGTCATGTTGTTCGAAATTTCTGTGCGTAGATAAATCTCAATGATGGCGCTGATGGACTATGGTCCGAACAGCTTACTCGGGATATAAGATAGAAAGGAAGGCGTCAAAGTCCTTGCGTTCGATGTTGCATGGTGATATTATAATTGGAAGGGCTTTGTGGTCACGGATGCCGAGCTGGTCAAATCGGGTGGAGAAGTAAACAGAGTCCCGAGAGAAGAAGTATCGGTGGACACAGTAGAGCATGCCATCAATCTGCATACAATTTGGTCAATGAATCTGGTAGTCATTTTCATGGCTGACTCGGAACCCCACACACCAGAAAGGTAAGGTTTCCGTCTTTGAAGAAGTATTTGTGGTGTCGTATGAATGAACCATCGCCGGCTGCATCAGCCCCCGGGTATGTGCTGGATGTGGATGTCTCACTCCCATTTGGTTTAGTCAGAGAATTTGTACGCATAACCCAAGACTCAGGGGAACGAGTCGAATGAGCCGCTTCATGAACAGCTGAGGATATTGAATCTATAGAGACAATAGAGGGTGTGCTTGACGAAATGATATGCTCGTTGCCTCCCCAAGAGACTACGTGAGTTGCCATACGACGAAGAGAAAAAGATAACGAAAGGTGGTGTTTTCTGTTAGCTGGCCTCGCATGGCTCTTATCGATATCGATTCCAACACGTTGAGCTCAACACGCTCAACACACGCCAACCGGGTCACGTGGTGCAAGTGGGAAATCGGATCTTGTGCCTTTTGTCCAGGATACATCTTTCATGTGGGTTGTGATTCGAAACACATCGAGGATCTTTTAGGATACGGTATAAGCAGTGCAATGAGAGAAAGGACTGCATGTTATTAATTGTGCTACCGACCCATGATGCGGCCAAGTCAGTGCGTGTCATTGAAAATTCAGTATACATATTCTCACAAAGAACATGGGCCATCTCATCCCAGTTACCTCGCTGGTTCTCACGTAGTGCTCCATCCTTTTTTCAACCTCCCCATGACACTCTCAGTCACCTTACGCATCTCCTCAACCTTCCCCACCATAATATCATGGCTCTCAGTGGGCGGATTCTCTCAGTGTCACTTCGGCGAGTCATCGTGCGCGAAGAAGTCCCTGCAGTGGTCAGAAAGCGAAATCTTCGCCAGATGCGACTCCATTGAATCGCAATGACAGTTGAACTCGACCCAGCTTTTTAACCCGAGTCTAGGAAGAGCCAACACCCGAGCTCACGGACGGCCATTTCATGCCCACTCAGCATTATCGACTGCTATGCATGATAGGGTTCGGGTGTGCAGCGTCGCTAGAGTGAATGCACACAGTGGACGAGGAGGTAGATTGAGGCGCCATATTAATGTGGGTAGTACTGGCTTCGGTCCATCTTGTTTCTCAGAGTGTGATTGGAAAGTGAGGGCCACGGCGGAAGGATATTGGTGGTTGGCGGTGGTAGCTAGGCATGACGGGGATGCCAGCGATACTGAAACAGCTCGACTCGCACATATTCGTGCTACGTGTTAGGAGTGACGCGTTTGCCATTCCTTCTCGGCATTCTGGGCCACTATGATTGAGATAGGATATGTCAATTGGCGTTTCGTCCCAGAATATTCCATTGGTCAGTTGTAGGGGAGCATGTTCCGTACGGCGCGGACCTTCAGTGAAATCCAAGGACCATTTACGAGGACAGCAACGACGGGTGGCGCGGCCAGGCCCGAGATTGTTAGGCAGTACTGTACACATATATATAGCGAAGCTTCAGCCAACACCCAACCAATGCCAATATAATGTCCAATGTCCATGTGCCAGTGAGCTTCATGTTTCAATCTTCCTCATGACCTACTCACATTCCACAAACCACCAGTACTTGTCATGCACCAGGAAACCTTACATAGACGTTTTGGACTTTTTTTTTCTTTTTCAAACTTGCACAAGCTTATCCCCTATCCAGTTGCCCCGTTCCAAGTGATGCACTTCAACCATACTCGTACATCTTTCATCACTTCAAGTTCTCCCGTTCTTCCGTTTTACCGCGTAGCTGTGTCTGAGATATATGTATATTAAGCTGGGTCACTTGTCTATCGAAAACGCATCTCTACACACTTCCAAGCCTCGAAGGCCCGGATTCCTCTGCCAATTTTGGGATGTCCTGTCTTATTGTGCGGATGCAACTGCTCAATATCATCGCTTTTGGCCTTTCTGCCATTGGAACTTTTGGTCTCGTGTTACGTGTTTTCTTTCCGACTTTTGCTCCCTCGCAATGTCATCCCGCATGTTTCCGCAGCGCTGGATGAAGTAGTGATACTTCTCGATCGTGCCGAGGACATCAATGCCCTCCCAAACCCAAGTGAATACAGGGCGACTTTGGCAATGTACGAAGATGCCCGTAACCCTCTATGTCCTTCTGAGTCGCTGACACAACACAGTCTTCATAATCAAGTCGTACGATTTCGTACGAAGAGCCATCGGTCCCCTGGAATTTTGCAACAGTTTCAGCTTGTCTTTCTTTCTGCTTTGCCCTACAAGCTTTATGTCATTTCTACTCAAATTGAGGCCATTAGGCTGAAGGTCGAGGTTTGCCTGATCACTTTTTTTACTCACCCTCGAATTGGTAATGGGCCTTTAGCTGCTGATGGATGAACAGCAACTGACTTCGATTACCTTCGAGCAGAGCGCCACTACCACAACGCAGCATACTGTGACTCCCGCGGCTAGTACGTGTGTGATATATCATGAATCTTAGGGATGTTCACTAGCCGTCTTACCGTCCAGTCACGGCCAGTCCTGCCATCAATGTCGCTGAACCTGTCCCCCAGCCCCAAGTCGGGCCCGCCACGCCGTGAAAGTTTCGTAGAGATACTGTGGCTACATCGTATCAACCAATTCGGAATCATGTCCTTCCATCGTTGACTCTATCTCCTTGCTTTCGGACTTTTTGATTGTCTTTAATCTGGACTTTGTTGTTACTTGCTATCCTGCTATCAGCATGATTTCATTCATAGTTTGCTACGAATGTGTATGGAATTTGGCACAATATAGTCGTTAGCGCCCTGACTGCCTCTTATGGTCAAAGTTCAACGACTGGCCGTGACTTGTGGTGATGCGCAGGATACAGTATCCAGTGCGGGAGTACGTGCAGGCCAAAAAAGACCACCCAAAGATGATCGCCGTAGCACCGGTTGTCCTTGTGGACGAGGCTGTCATGGCTGTTGTTGATGGGGACTCAGACCTGTCAGTGGGCCGAATTCAGTTGGACGAGAAGCCGTTCCTAACAACTGCTGTACTTGGGAGGCGTGCTATCCTCTCTATTATAAACCAAAGCAGTCGGACAAATGGGCCTTCCGAGCCTTCCGATTGGCTACATCCTGGCGTCATGATTGATTCGATCAGAAGAGCTGTGAGTGTCATGATTCAATCAGAAGTCTCTCATTGGTTCGATCGTTGCATCTTTGCATTCTCATTGGCTGTTGTACTTTGTGAAATGATTATTGACTTCTTTCCAATTGATCATCATTTCGCTCCACGACCTTCTAAAGCCTGTTCCCCATGATCCGAACACCAGTCTTTGGCAGGGACTGCCACTTACCGACATCACCCGTCGTGCGGTACACACTTTTGCGTCGATCACTCCCAATATCACATGTAGGCAACCATCTCGATACCAGCGGAGCGGATCGGAATGCCATCGAGGAGACACGCCCTCCAGGCCTTTTCTGCTTCCTGTTGATAGCATAGGTGTGCGTTTCTGCTTGCGTAGAGGCTGCTACAGGCAGTGTCGGTAATAGCACTCAGTGAATTTGTATCGCGTTTATTAATTATCAGTTATTGCCGAGACATTCTTAGCATTGCTCAACTCACCACACGCAAATCAGAAAGTCAAATCATCCATACATGTGCTCATGCTCTGTGGGGACAAAGAATCAATGGCGCGTGCGAAAATCACACAGGATACGAATACAGATAACAGATGGTCAGTGATAAAACTAAAACCCGAATCGGAGCTCACAGCATAGCAGCGTTGACGAACGAGATGGCCGGGGGCGGAACTTGTTCTTGTACTGGCCGGGAGGTGAGATGCGATTTTTCCTGCCTGCCCAAGAGGCTATCCGAGCTGCCATGAGGAAGTAGACGTCTGATCCTGGCAAATGCCGTCCTATATATGAATGCCGCACACGCACACACACTAGCTGCACCTTGACAGACACAAGGGCCTCGAACCAGAATCCGATCTTGATCAATCAAGACACTAGAACTCACACGAAGCAAATCACAGTGTTTGTATCTTATCCCATCCCTGCAGATTCGGAGCGCATATAGTACTGGTTATATCTGTGGTCATACGAGCACAGCGGGTAGGCACGAAAGCGAGGAAAGCGAGCGAGCCATGGGAGTTGTCACGGTGGTTTGTAGGTCAAGGACTTATGTAAGCGGACCCCCGCCTAGCTGAGTGTTTGGCGCAACAAGCGCCTCCGAGTCGCGCACTGCGGCATGCGGCGTTGGCATGCTCACTTCACACCCTCTCAAGGGCCTAAGCCCCGTTGCATATATCCAGCTTACCCAGATAACTCTACTATCCCGCAGGCTGAAAGTCATGTCGATAGGATTTTGCAGTGGGGCTTTACACTCGTGTCAGATGTGCATTTCGCGAACTTTGTGGGCTTGAAGTCTACGTCATATTTTTCACTGCTAATAATGTGTAGGCATAATGTGGGACAAATAAAACTGTGAAATTAGAAAGGGGGCCTGCGAGCTGCGAGGGTGGGTAGGAGACTACTCTCGTGCTGCTGATTCCCGGAGCGAGAACGAGTGAAACAGGAAGGTGAAGGAGTTCGACCGCGATCATCATCGTGATGGCTGACTTAGATGACTTAGCTGGCAGTCGCGGAGCTCCGTCACGGCTCGGTTTGCTGCCTTTTTGGCCCTCTTGACCTCTGCCCTTTTGGCCCTAGCCTCACACTCTAACGCCTCTGCCTTGCACCTCGCCTCTTCTGCCTGAGCCTTGAGCTCTGCCACTGTTGCCTTCTTAGCTACATGCTTTTCCACCTCCGCCTTCCATCCCATCACCTTTCCTTCACTAGCTTCGAAAATCAATCCTTGCCACATGTTTTCAACCTCAGACTTGCACTTCGCTGATGCTTCTGCCTGGTTGTTTGCCATGGGCTGTTCCAGTTCCTCAGTCTGCCCACCGATATCCTCTGATGCCTCTTGTTTTCCCTGAAAACACTTGTCAACTCTATCCACACTAGCTCTCAAAATGGACCGCAACTAGACTCACCAGAGCTTCGCCCAAGCTTTTGTCAGTGTCCTGATCCTTTGAAGCTCGTTTTTGATCCACCAATGATGATGATGATGGTTGTCCAGTATCTCCGCTCGTTGGGGCTGGAGAGATGCTAACACTATCAATGCGGACAAGTTGTTTTGACTGCGCAGCTTCTATGCGGCGCAGAATTTCAGCTGGGACAACTTGAACTGTGTGGTTGTGGATATCCTCCCGCACGGTGGTCACAAGTATTACATCCTCGATATCCATCTGGCGTGCTTCGTCCAAGCTAAGGGGTGCACTCCTTTCGCAAAGTGCAGACAGGGCAGGAATCACCCAATGATCAACCGAATAGGTGCGCGCGAGTAGAAGCTGATCATGTGACGTTGGAGGACAAATGTTGTTCAGTGCCAGCCTACGAATCGAGGCGAAATCCCAGAGAGTGGAAAGCTGAAGCACAGATCTCCACTCTTTGTAAGAGAGGTCATATTGTTCGAAATTCCTGTGAGTAGGTACGTCTCAATAATTGCACTGATGGACAATGGGCCAGATTCCTTACTCAGGATATAAAATAGAGAGGAAAGCGTTGAAGTCCTTGCTTTCGATGTTGACTAGTGATATGGCGATAGGGAGGGCTTCGTGGTCATAGATGCCGAGCTGATCAAATTGGGTAGAGAAGTACACCGAGTCCCGAGAGAAGAAATATCGGTGGACACAGTAGAGTGTGCTATCGACCTGATACAATCTTACTAATGAATCTGGTGTGCAGACTACTGTCACGAATAAACTCTTCGTACCAGAAAGGTGACGTTCCCATCTTTGAAGAAGTATTCGGGATGTCGTGTGAATGAATCGTCAGCTGCATCAGCCCTCGGATAGGTGCTGGCAGATTTGGCAGACATCGATGTCTCGCTCCCACTTGGTTCAACCACTAGGTAACTCATACGCCTAGCCAAAGTCTCAGGGGCAGGTTCCAGTGCTTCTTGGACAGCTGAAGATGTCTCAGATTTGTGTGAGAGCATAGAATCAACAAAGACAACAGAGAGTGTGCGTGAAAGAACTGGCGAAACAGCGTTGTCGTCGACAGTGTGAGTTGCCATTGACGAAGAGTAAGAGATAAGAGAGGCGGATGAGGAAGCGCTCTGGCCAGGCTCTTATCAAATTAATGATCTTATCCGTCACTTAGGTTCTGTTGCTGCGTGCTGCGCTTTCCATGCCAATTGCCACGTTCTCTGTACGTATTGCGCTTTCCAGTGCTGCGCTTGATTGCTGCGCATGGGGATAAGACAGTTACCTCCACTTGTTTGTGGGCTCATGATCATGGTGTATCTTTACCCCCATACATCGGAAAATTATACAAAAACTTCTCGACGTTTTCACTTTTTTGAGCCATGAAAAGTGAAAACATGAAGATGATGAAGACAGGCCGCTAGGGCACGTGGCAGGGAAACAACTTGTCTCGCTCCTCTCGATACGTGACGTCTCATCTGGATCGTGTCATCCAATTGTGCTACGGACCATGATGCGGCCAAGTCAGTGCGCATCCTTGAAAATTCAGTATACATATTCTTTAAGATGCTCGCAAAGAACATGGGCCACCTCATCCCAGTTACCTCGCTGCTTCTCATGTAGTGCTCCTCTTTTTTAACACTCTCGGTCACCACTGGGATTCGCATCTCCTCAACCTTCCCCACCATAATATCATGGCTCTCAGTGGGTGGATTCTCTCATCAATGTCATTCCGGCAAGTCATCGTGCGCGAAGAAGTCCCTGCAGTAGTCAGAAAGCGAGATCTTCACCGGATGCGACTCCATTGAATCACAGTGATGGTTGAACTCGACCCAGGTTTGTAACCCAGAGTCTAGGCAGAGCCGACACCTGAACTCACGGACGGCCTCTCCAGTCGACGTTAGCGACTGCTATGCGTGATAGTGATAGGGTTCAGGCGCGCAGCGTCGCTAGAGTGAATGCGCACAGTGGACGAGGAAGTAGATCGAGGTACCATATTAATGTGGGTAGTGCTAGCTTCGATCCATCTTGTTTCTCGGGGCGTGGTTGGAAGGTGAGGGCCACGCGGAAGGATATTGACGGTCGGCGGTGGTAGGCTAGGCATGGCGGGAACGCCGGCAATACTGAAACAGCTCGACTCACGCAGGTCAAGACGATAAGTATTAACCAGAGCATTGGCGCGGGGATATTCAAGTCGGCAGCGCGGGCAGGGGAAAAAATCTTCGTGCTGTGTTAGGAGTAACGCGTTCGCCATTCCTTCTCGGCATTCTGGGCCAACCAGTATCGCTATGATCTAGGATACTGGTGATTTGATTTGCAATGCTATGTCAACACAGAAAGCGGAATGCACACACGGCCTGCTGGCTCAAGCCCCATTGGCGTTTCATCCCCCAAAAATTCCATTGCTCAGTTACGGAGATGAAACCAATTATACTACTTTGAGCGTTTTCTATACAGTACCATTTGCGGTATTGCTGTGTTGTAGGGGAACGTGTCCCGTGGTCAGTGGAATCCAAGGATCGTTACGAGGACAGCCAACGACGTGGCGCGGCAACGCCCGACACGGCCAGTTATATATAAAGAACCATTCAAATACTCAACTTATCCAACTTATCCTACGACAATACGGCTCGGGGGGGGGCCCAACCAATGTCCAATGTCCTTATACCTCTGTGAGTTTCATCCTTCAATCTACCTCATGACCCACTCACATTCTCCAAACCACCGGTACTTGTCAGGCGTAACACTTTGAGATTGGTTTTCACTAGGTCCCTATCCCCTATGCCCCGTTCTCTTTTCAAGACGGGGTTGCGGACCGACTTCTCTCGTTCTTCCCTTTAACCGCCGCGCAGGCTGTGTCTGGGACATATGTATATATATTAAACTGGGTTACTTGTCTTTCGAAAACGCATCCCTACACACTTCCAAGCCTTGAAGGCCCAGATTCCTTGCCAATTTTGGGATCTCCAGCACCTGTCTTATTATGTGGATGCAACTCCTCGATATCATCGGTTTTGGCCTTTCTGCCATTGGAACCTTTGGTCTCGTGTTTTCTTTCCGACTTTTGCTCCCTCGCAATGTCATACCGCATGTTTCCGCGGCGCTGGATGAAGTAGTGATGCTCCTCGATCGTGCTGAGGACACCAATGCCCTCCCGAATGCGAATGAATGCAGGGCAACTTTGGCAATGTACGAAGATGCCCGTAACCATCTATGTCCTTCTGAGTTGCTGACACAACACAGACTTCGTAACCAAGTTGTACGATTTCGTACGGAGAGCCATCGGTCCCCTGGAATTTTGCAACAGCTTAAGCTTGTCTTTCTTTCTGCTTTGCCCTACAAGCTTTATGCCATTTCTGCTCAAATCGAGGCCATTAGGCTGAAGGTCGAGGTCTGCCTGATCACTTTTTTTACACACCCTTCAACTGATAAGGGCTTTTTAGCTGGTGATGGATGAACAGCAACTGACTTCGGTTGCCGTCGAGCAGAGCGCCACCGCCACTACCACGACGCAGCATACCGCGACTCCCACAGCTGGTACGTGTGTGATATATCATGAATCTTACGGATGTTCACTAACCGTCTTGCCGCCCAGTCACGGCCAGTCCTACCATCAATGTCGCTGAACCTGTCCTCAAGCCCCAAGCCGGGCCCGCCATGTCGTGAAAGTTTCGTAGCCATACTGTATAGCTACATCCCATCAACCTATGCGGGATCATATCTCCCCATCGTTGTCTCTGTCTCCTTGGTTTCCGATTTTTGATTGTCTTTAATCTGGTCTTTGTTGTTACTTGTTATCTTGCTATCAGCATGTTTTCATTCATAGTTTGCTACGAATGCGTATGGAATTTGGCAATGAGTTGTTAGCATCCTGATTACCTCTTATGGTCAAAGTTCAATGACTGGCGTGGTTGTGATGATGCATGAAGTTCCCTGTCTCAATGTTTCGGAAGACTGCACACTGGGTATCCAGTGGGGGAGTACGTGCAGACCGAAAGACCACCCAAAGACGATCACTGGTTGTCCTTGTGAATAAAGTTGTCATTGTATGCAAATGGCTGTTGTCGATGGGGACCCGGACCTGCCTGTGGGCCGAATTCGGTTGGAAGAGAAGCCGTTCCTAACAACTGCTGTACTTGGGAGGCGGCGTGCTATACTAATATAATTAGTACTTTGGCGCTGCTACTGTACGGCCTACAGGCAGTGTCGGTAATAGCGCTCAGTGAATTTGTATCACGTTTATTTATTATCAGTTGTTGCCAAGACGTACCTAGCATTGCTCAACTCGCCACACGCAAATCAGAAAGTCAAATCATCCATATATATTCTCATGCTCTGTGGGGACAAAGAATCAAGGGCGCGTGCGAAAATAACACAAGATACGAATACAGATAACAGATGGCAGTGATAAAACTAAAACCTGAATGTAACATGATAACGGCGATGACAAACGAGATGGTCGTATACAGTAGTACCCCAGTACCCCCAGCGTTACGGTACTACTGTACAGCGCCCATTGATGTTATAAGGTTGTATAGTACCCGTACTGCCGTCAATTTCAATTGGCTGGGCCCTTAAACCCTACTGTACTAGGCTAGTGGCGGGTCATGTCAGTTTCAACATTCTTCCGATCGTTCTTGCATCTGCCAGTCACAGTGCTGCTTCGCGAACCACCCCTCAGCGGCTTCTCACCACTTACAACTCCGGCTCACTGCAATCAATCATCATGATTAGCGACACAAATGCCAGTGGCACACACACACGTACGTACACGTACACAGGCTCCCACTGACAAACCTCTCCGTCGTGCATTTGCAGGGCAGGTCTGCGCTTACTACATACAGTACATCCCCCAGAGCGGTAGAGCCCGCCCTGCTGGGGGTATATTCCTCCTCATCGCCATTCTACGCTAGTCTGGTGACATTATGCCAGCGCGCGCCGAAGCTCAGGCTGGAGTATATCATAGTAATCACAGTACCATGACATGTACATCTGAATCTAATCACTGGCATGGCGCTATCATGGCATGATGGCGCGCGCGCGTGTCTAGAATTGCAATAACGTACCGCACGACTGGGGTAGGGAACAGGTACAGTACAGTCTTGCGGAGAAACCGGCTATTATCACTGGTATAGTCACATTGAGCGCATATCTTTTCTTTCAAGTGTTCTATCCATCATCGTTCTCAGGGTATTTCACACGTCGCTTTCCCTGAAAGCTGTACCCAAAGCATGATATTCACACCATCATCTCAGCACATCATTCCCCACGGGGCACCGGCCGCACTGCACTAGGAACCCCGACGGTGATTGATCATGTCGGTCCTCGGATGAGACTACAAACGGTGTTATTGATGTCACAGGGCAAGGCATTTCCCGACCGTGTCTCTGTACGCAATCACGAAAACTTACGGTAGTCCTTTGGGAGACCTCCATGTAGGTTGTGATCCATAACCTCGCCATCAAACGACGAAAATGGCCCAAAAGAAAGCTACCGAAATTATGTGGCGTAGATAATCAGTCAGGAAACGGATCAGTCATGTTGATTACATTCATCGAGTACACTCCAAAACATTCCAGCAACCAGCAGCCCTAACGTACAACAACTACATGTCAATCAAGAACAACTACATATATATTTTGTCCCTTCAGAATTCTGACCTGCGCACGAAACCAAATGTATATGGCGGCTGCCTAGCTTCCGCCCCTGACTCCGGTGATTTACGTTCACCAGGCTCTGCTGTATTGAGCACCGGAATAGAACGATGCGCAGACCCCCACCCCGATGGCCCGCGGCCGCCAGGCCAGGCCGGGGGTAGGGGGTAGTGAGATTCAGGGGGATTGGCCGTGCCCCAAGTGGAAGTGCTGGGGGAGTGAGAGACCGTCGGACTCGGAACGACGAGAATTTTGCCCCACGCTGAACTAGGCCGGGATGAGCGTTCTCTTTCTGACGGCCGAATTTCGACCGGGCTCGTAGAGTGACTGCCGCCGCCTCCACTTGCGTCATCTCTTCCCTTCACATCCACGGGTGAAGATGCCACAGCTGACTCTCCATCATCCTCGTTCTCACATCTGACGCTGGTCATATTGTTCGCCACAGTTGTAGCCGAAGCCGCAGCCGCAGTTATTGTTGGTTGGGCGCTTTGGTCTGTTCCATTAGAAGGCGATGGGTTTGTCGGTGTTTCGTTCTTTGCGCCCTCTGAAGCGAAAGCGCCATGGCGGCCGGAGGCTATGGCATGCATCCCGGCTTGGGCCGCCTCTATGCAGCGTGGGATTTCATGCGAGTCAACCTGCAGAGCGTGATGACGAATGTCTTCCCGTACGGTGCTGATCAGTACTACGTCCTCGATTTTCATCTGACGTGCTTCGTTGAGGCTAAGTGGCACCGTCCTCTCACACAGCGCAGACAGTGCAGGAAGGATCCAGTGATCTACTGAGTAGGCCCGAGCCAGTAAGAGTTGGTCGAATGGTGTTGGTGGATTGGTGGACCTCAACGCCAGCTTGCGCAACGAAGCGAAACCCCAGAGGGTGGAAAGGTGAAGTACAGACTTCCACTGTTCATACGAGAGGCTATGGTCGTCAAAATTACTGGTAGATGTTCGCGCGTTTCAATAACCAAAGCAAACGGGACAGAAAGGGGCATCCTGACTCACTCTGGATACAAGACAGAAAGGAACGCCTCAAAGTCCTTGGGTTCTACATCTCCTAATGATATTATAATAGGAAGGGCCTCATGTTGGCGAATTCCGAGTTGGTCGAGCCTGGTAGAGAAATATGTTGAATGTTCGGTGAAGAAGTATCGGTGGACACAGTAAAGTGTGCCGTCGACCTTGAATAGAACGGTAAGTGGAGTCACATACAATCAAAGATGGACGTACTAAAAACGTTATATTCCCATCCTTGAAAAAATACTTGTCGTGGCGCGTGAAAGGATCGTCAGTTGCGTGTTGCACACCGGATTCCCTGTCTCCTAGGAAGCTCATTGATTTAGGTCGGGGCTGGGTAGTATGAAATAAGGATGATTCTGAAGAGATTGAGTCAATTGAGACCACCGAGGAAGGAGTCGTCGATATGGGAGAGATGGGGCGTTCGTTGGCGGCCCAAGAGATGATATGTGGAGCCATGATAAGCAAAAAGAAAGCGGTCACAGCTCAGTGCCAAGCGTCCTTGTATCACGTGATCCCAACGGCCCCCCCGGACCAACCGAACCGAACCGAACCATCACAACGCGTCTGTCACAAATCACGTGAATCGTGACACGAGCAAACTAAAACTATATTTAGAGACTTCGAATAATGAGTTTGTTGAAAACTCAATCTATGTGACATTCACGGTATGCTACTTGGGCAACTCTCGCCCCACAATTACCATATACGAGTTTCCAGCAGCAAGTCCGAACTGCCTTCAAGGCCAATGCACGCCTTGAGGAACGTTTCAAGTGCGTTGCGCTGGCGCGAGAGCGAATTCACGACGTCCGTACCTGCTCGCCATTGCGTGTTAATATAAGTGTTAAAGAAGACAAATAAAATTTACACACCAGGCTTGACGAGCGGGGCTTTTAGCATGTACGAGAGCAAGCTGAGTACGGGATAGAGCGGTTTGAACTCGGCATCCGGGCCAATTGTAAGCTCGCGGTAGTTGATACGTGTGAGTAGCTCGGCCAGGATGGTGAGGTCGAGAATGAGGGGCGTTGCAAGCAGTGAGTCCTCGCACTCGTTGAAAATATTGATAGTCGAGCGACCACCGCCCATAATCTCCGAGTAATACTCATCGATCGCACGCTTCGAGTCCCCGACAGCGGGCACATATTTGATAACGACGATATGGTCAGGGTGCTCACCCTTGACGTCTTTAACCTTCTCACCAATAGAAGCCACTGGAGTCGACATGAGCACGTAATCTAACGGGGTAGAGAGGACGGGCTATACCTTGTTCAGCTTCAACCTCGGCCTTGGTCTTATATAGCAAGCGATTGGCCGCGACCATGTCGTCAACGACGCTGCTCTTTGAGATCTCCTTACTACGGAACTGACGCTGGGAGCTAAGATTGTGCCCATCATTGTTACCAAGATGATTGTAGCTCGCGATGGAGAGTGGCTTGATTCCAGCATTCACGAGGAACTCTGCCAGAACGCTCTTGAGTTTCGTCTGCCCAGATTTGAGGTCATCACCACCGATGAACGACTTGCGCTGCTCCGCGAGCTCGATGACTCCAGGAACGAAGGTGTTCTGGGGTGCGCCATTGATGAAAGGTGCACCCTCGAGGATGGAAGCGACAGCAAAGATGGTACTAGGCGCGATCTCCTCGTGCGAGCGTCCAATCGAGGCGAGAATCGCATCGGCCGTATCGTTGACGCCAGGGATAATCTCGCTGTATCGCTCGGTATTCGCGGTCCAGAATACGATGACCTGGTCAAGGTCGTTGGCAGTCTTAAAGTCGTGAATATCCTTACGAATCTGCTCTAAATGGGCGGCCTTGTCAGTGCCGGGGATGACGTTATCAGCACGTTCTTCCTGGTTGGCGGCGATGTAGTCTGGATAGTATATAGAAGGCAGAGGAGCGCCGAGCTGCTGCATATATGGCGCCACCTGGCGCTGAAGATCCCACTCAAGGACGGCGGCGCGCTCCATAGCGGCATCGAGGGGAAGACCAGAGATATCCCAGCCACCAAGCACGAGGTCATTGGGGTGGACCATTGGCAGAAGATCTGAGAGAGGCGCGTAAACATCCTTTCCAGTCGCGTCAAGGCCAAGACGAATGGTGCTAGCGCGGAGAAGAGAACCAATGTAGTTGGGGCGTTGGAGGGCGGACTTTGTGTGCCACGCGATATTGTGGCGGTTTGCGAGGATGGTTGCGACCAAAGTGGTACCGTTGTTTCCACCGATTCCAACGAGCATCAGGCTGGAAAAATTGAGTGTCAAATGTCGGTGATACGCGGGATGACGCCACATACCCAGTTCTGGGGACCCTGCGCTGAGTCCTCAACTCGAATGGGGTTACGGTCGGTACAATCACATATCGATCGCCTTCCTGGACGACGACGTCGGCACCACGGTTGTAGAACTTGGAGGTAATATGCTCGTCCGTATAGACGGTATTCTCGCCTTGAACGGTGACAGCATCAAGAGGACGACGTGCCGCAGTGGGATGAACAGCAGAAGCGAGGGGTGCATCGAGAAGCGACAAGTTAAGACTCGCGTTTCCGGACGAAGGAGTAGTATTGGGTGCCATTAAGAAGATATATAAAAGATGGCTCTGGAAAGCAAGTCAATAGGATGAGAGAGAGGGTGCAGCGGTGTGTCTGAAGCCTCTGTGAGGGTTGTGTGTGCTTGCGAGTTGGTTCGAGTACATGCACCGGTAGGATGAAGGTGGGCAATAAAAGGACTCGGCAGGGAGGGGGTATATATAGGCGAGACGGGCAGGGGGACAAAAAAAACGTGAAAATAATGGGAGGATATTCTGATCTGCCGACAAACAGGGCCGTGTCCGGCAATTTATCGACCTGATCGAAATATGTCTATTAATATTCACGTAAACTGCCCCGTTATCTCTTCTCCACAGGATCGTCCGCGAAGGCCGAAGCTCGTCGAGTTGCAACCTTCTCTGCGAGTTTATCAACTCTGAGGGCTAGAAGCCTCGTTGACGTAGCCAGGACCCTTCTCGTGTGACATTCGGTCTACTTCAATCTCGCATCCTACCTCGATCCATCATCAATCACACGATCACTTGGCACCGGTCGTAATCCCATCACAGAAACTTTATTGTAGACGGACAAAAAAACTAATGGAACTAGTCGTATCAAGCCGTTAATATTGGCCACCTTGTTCTCAAGTGCCCACGGTGCAATGCATAGTCTCATTACGGCCAAATCGAGATTGAGATCCTCTATGCCTCTGCTGCTCTGCTGTAACACCCAATACTCCGATATAAACACGTGCACGCCGCATCTACTACAAACAAACTCTATGCGATCAAGAGGCGCAGGCACTGGTGTTCTTCTGTTCATACCCGAGGTACCAACAAAGAAACGGGCTCAGTTTCTGGCCGTGAACCAGGTTACGAGACTGGCACGAGTATGATCCGCGGCGGAATTCCACTAAAATGGCATGCTAGTGGCATACTGTTGGACAGGCGATGATTATGACTGCGATAAGAGGGAATTCGATTATCACCTCGTATCCTCTGGCATTATGGTCTAGAGTTACGGCACGGTAAACGTGCAATGCCGGTAGCATCATGAATGATGGAATTTGGGGGGAAGATGAACGGATGTTTTCGGAGTGACCCAATGGGACAACCAACCGTCAGATATTCCAACAGAAAGAGGAGGTAACTTGGCGGAGAACGATCCGATGTGCCATTGCACGTCAATGACGAGATGAATCACAAGTAGAATGTTTTGAACCTAGAGCAACACGCAAATGGAGATGCAACGCCGTGATGTGATGGGGGTCAGCGAGGGCGCTCTTGAATGGATTACATGAAAGGCCGGAAGGGGCAGTGACGAAAAATTCTGAGGAGGAGAAAGCGCTCGTAGAGGCCCAAGCCGCCTGGCCGCGGGAGGGAGAGAACGAAGAACCGGGCCGCCCACACTTGGGCCTTCCTGCCTCGTCATCTCATCTTGCTGACCCCTCCCTTTTCGCTCCTTTTCATCCCCATCTGTCCATCTTTCGTTTATCATCTCAGATAACGGCAACAGCGCTCCCCCCACCCTATTCCAAGCGCGCACACCCTATAATTTTTCACCCCCCATGTCCTCGCTCCAGAATATTCCCTATGATCTCCTGCTTTCTATCGCACAACATCTCGACCTCCGAGACATCTATGCCCTTCAACTAGTGCGCAATCTCCACCTTTCCTTCTACTCGTGCACAATTGTGAATTGATATCTCCCTCCAGACATGCAGGCACCTTCGTTACGCGATACATACCCGCCCCGTATATCGAGAGTTGGCCGTTGGCCTCCTCCGGCGTTGCCGCGCACTCCCACTTTATGGCTTCAAGCGCCTTTGTGATCTTTCGACAGAGCAGCTTGTCGAGGTAGTGAATCGTGCAGCGCAGTTGGAACGAGGCTGGCTTACCCGCACTCCGCGGCCCGCATTAAACGCGTTTGTGCCCGAGGAGAGAGAAGAAGCATCTAACGGAATTACAGTGTCTTCAGATGAAACCGGATGCGGAATAAGGTCAAAATACTGGTACAAGGTCGTCGGGACGCCTCCGGACGAAGAGGTGGATTGGCTCTCCCCCATCACGGCAAGTTACACCCTCTGTGCGACAAAGAGCGGCAAGGTGGTTTGCTGGGACGTACATCGGGATGTTGGCATCGCGGAATGGAACCCAGGAGAACGATGGGAGTTGTGGAAATGTCGTGTGGAGTTTGAACAGCGTATCGTATATTTTACCATGGCAAGGGTCCTACGAGGAAAGTGAGTAGTCCGGTTCATTGTTCCATCTGTTTTCTTCTATAGCTCTGAATGCCTCGATCTAGGGATGATGAAAAGGTTATGCAATTTGAACTTATGCAAATCCATTTCCCTGAACAGATCCCTGGCTCGGAGGAGCAAATTAATCCGTATTTCTCCACTCTGCGATCGTTTAAGACGCTCGGGATTGTTATGAACGTGTTCCTGCTGGACCCAGAGGCACGCTTACTGGCAGGTTTCGTGTGGATTAGTCGTTCCAACAGCATCGGTCTGTACGTGCTATTAGATTGGGACAAGGAAGAATATGTGTTCGTAGATACAGGCATCCAATGTGTGAGTGGATCACGCTCGCCGTGTGACACGTGTCGTATCCTCATTGACTCATACCCTCCACCGCAGACTAATACAGCAAACTGGTCTTGTATCCTATGTGATGGCTCCATTGTGATTCATTCCGAAGAGGCGACTTTCGCGTGCCAGCACTTCTTTCCGCTATCAGTCCTTGCCCAACATGTCACCTTCTCTAACCCATCTCCCTCATTTGTACCACAACTTACCACCCGAGTCAAAGCCGCCCGATCCATCACTCGGAATTTTACATTCCCTATCTTGCCGCCCGACTCCTACGTTTACCCCTTTCGCCAACCCGTCGTCCACAATATCATTATTGCCGGCCCAGGAAACCAAATTCACCCCATCGTCCTACCCCAGGTCGAAGATCCCACACCCGCCACTGACGCAAACAATCCACCAAACCCATGGAGCGACCAACTGTGGTACCCAGAGAGCGCCCATTTTGTGCGACAGTGGTGGCCGACCCTGCCCTCGGTTCCACGGCTCAGCTGTACGGTGGTGCTTCTCGCGCAACACCACCCGCATACGCACGTGACGAAGTACGTGCTTGCGCAGCACTACTTCACCGTTCCCCTGCACACGATAGACCCAGCTACGGACCCGAACGACGCGATGATGCGAATGTGGTACGTGAGCGTGCCGTTCGAAGTAGTCTGCGTGACGGACCAGATCGACGAAGACGAGGACGCGCAGGAGGGGCCACAGCGACAGCGGCCTCTGCTCGCGGTGGACTTTGGCCACGCGGTATGGTTGGAACACGTGCGTGCGGCCGACGACGAGGAGGACGACGAACCGTACGAGCATGGACAAAAACGGCTTCGTTTTGTCTCGTTTCCCGGCGTGAGGCTTGAGGGTGAGGCTCACGCGGTGCGAAGCGGGATTGGAGGTGGTGGTGGACCGGATGGATCGTTCGAGATGGAAGGTGCGGCTCGGACGCTGGCGATTCCGAAAGAGTTGGACTTGCACGAAGTGGAGACGATCAACATCGACCAGAGCCAGGGCGCGGTGATATTGTCGGTACGGCAGGGAAAGATATTCATATTGTGTTACGAGTGATCCCCTCGCAGTTATTTTTTTGTTTGTGTTCTTCACGCATCTACAGTACTATAGTCAGTATCTTCCTCATTGCTTTCATTGCTCATTGTACGTCGTTTGCATCGTGACAATTTTACCATGTGATACTTAAACATATTATGAGACCAGATCTGTGCACAGCTTCTCGTCTACAATAGAAAGATACTTCTATCCCGTCGATCATTAAGCCACGACGTGGAGTATGCGACAACAAAAAGAAACTGCAATCCTATTCAAAACATTCGATAGCAGCAAATCAAAGCAGGTAAGACCGCCGATAACTAAGAGAAAAAGAAAACAAGGGTCCCTAAACGAAAAATGTTGGTAGCTCTTGAACACAGCACAACTTCAAAGCTACTCTTGACTAGCAAGACAACTTGAACGGACAACATAACTTGGACATGATAAAAAAATGGTATACGGGCAACTAAGCGGCTATAACAGCTTGTGGCGGGGGTGCCGGTTCGGCAACATTGGTCATATGGATGACCACATCTGAAAGAAATGACCGTTAATGAGCATCCCTCAAGATTCACAATATATCATACACGTACCGGCCCCGGAGGCAGGAAGTGCAACGGTAGTCGCGTTCTGTGCGTTGGGGTAGGCATTGATGAGAAGATCAAGTTCATCCGCAGCCAGCTAGCACAGCATTAAATTTTTGGGGTGTGGGATTATGTAAGGGCTTGGTAGGCTCACCTCGATCTCTAGCCTGATAGCATCGACTCGCCGTCTGAGGGCAAACAGTCTCCAGCTCAGACCACAGAGAAGGAGCTGCTGGAAAAAACTAGGAGAGCGATGGCTGTCCGTGCGCATCTGCAAGAACTGATTCCACAGACTGGGTTCGGTTAGGTGAGTCACTTGTGCGGGAGATGGCTGATGGATGAATGCAGACATGCGTACATTGCTAATTTTATCCGGTACTCGCTCACGTTGGGGATATTGACTGCCTCCGCATGCTCGAGGAGTAACATCGCTTCTTCAAATGACGTGTTGACGAGTGGCACAACATTGCGGGGAAGCAGGAATCGTAGGGAAAAGACAATCCCGGAGATTCCTAGAAACGAGAGTGTAAGACTTAGGATATCAATGAACTTCATCTCTGGACAAATATAGAAGCAACAGTTGAGTAGGAATTAAGGGTAAATGGGCTGGGGGGTTGTGAGCTCGACGCTTGTTGCGATGGTAGATGCAGGCAATCCAAATATCCCACGATTTCTTCACTTAACATGATGGAGGAGAGGCCGGACCGGACCGCACAAGTCCGCCCGACGCCGACGCCGAAGGCGGTCCACAATCAGACCACGTGACTCGCTATCGACGACGACGCTCGTCGAGTGACATCGTAAGAGGGTCACAATATTACGACTGAGGTCCACCCTATGGACAGGTCGACATGATGGAGTGGCGGGAACCTGCAAAAATGATGACGAGTGACCCAGAGATAGGTGGAACTCTGAATGTTGAAGAGCCAGTACTGTAGCTTCAAAAATTGATACGCATAATAACTAGCGTCTCGCTAGCGTCTTGATAATGCCTTTCAATCTGCAGGGGAGGGGGGTCATCGCTATTGCTTTTTGCGAAAAGTGACGAATGTGTGGGTAGGTAGTTATTATCGGCAGTTCTCAACTTATACTACACACGAAGGTTGGCCAAAAATTCCGTGTTCCCGTTTGTTCCTAAACCAACGATTCCCCAAAGCAGCACATCAGACCTCCCAGACCCATGGCCAGATGCCAGTTCTAGCCCAGATATTTAAACTCAGACAGCTCTCAGAACAAGGAATTACTATGATAGGAAATTAGTTGTCGGACGTCACCGTCCCACGTGACATTGTAACCCGATCAACGCCCTGCCATCGGCTTGGCGACTGATGGACCGCCTATTCGCCAGCGTGGCTTGATCGATCAAGATTTCTCCTTATGCGGATTACCACTGCGGCGCTAAGACTACGGAGTCCTGACTATCCTGTCAAACTTGGCGCTCCTGTACTTGTACCTGCCTCTTGGGCAGCCTCTGCGGCTTCCCACACCTTCAGCTCCCGCTCGTAGTCATCCCACACCTCCATACCTAGCCCTATCCCACCCATCTCCCCATCATCCCGCACAGCTTCACCACCTTGGGCGTTCCCATCACCGCCACCATCTGTCTTTTCCTCTGCTGGAGGTGCCAAAGTCGCTGGTATGAGTATTGGCGCAACAGCACACTCCGCATACAGGGCACCAGGCTTGAGCACCTCCTCGGGCGCTCGTTTCTGTGGGTCGTCTGGCGCGAATAAGAGATATTTGAACGGCGTTGGGAGAAAGAGCGCATGCAGCGTCGATTGCAGCGTAGAGTTCGGCGACTTCGTGAGGATTCGGAGAAGTGGGTTGAGTAGAATATACCTGACGTCGCCTCTCAACTACACTGTTTCTCTGGAGCACAAACCAAAGACATTTCACTCACAATATCATTCCCAGCCATGAAACGCTGCCCCGGGAAGAGTCGGCCGCGAGTAGAGGTGCAACCACGTCTGTGCGGCTTATGCCAGGCGACACGGACACGGATACGATGTTCGAACGTTGGACTTTGTCGCTTACAACTGGTATGGACTGGGAATTTACATCGGTATGGGGAACTTGTGAGCCCGAGGGGAGCGCATCTAGGACGCGTTGTAGATGCCGCATAAATATCGCCGTGCGGAGAGCACGCCGGCCCTCTGTCAGGAATAGCGACGACGGTGAGGATGGTGATGCGGTGAATACGCGAGCTGCCGCGGCGTAAAATGGATTGACGAGGTTAATTATACGTATGTCGCGCTCGACCGGTGCCGTCAGGAGCAAAGGGAGAAGCAGTGTGACGACCAGAAAAGTCGCGCACGACGCAGTCTGCCGTTGCTTCTCTAAATCCGGGCTTTTGTGCGAGAAAATGTTACCAATGGGTGCATACTCATGAGCGAATATGACCCCATCTAGACGCTGTTCTGATTTTTGGTAGTTGCTGCAGAAAGTACGAATGGACGCCGGAGAGTTGAGATCACAATGCTCTGCGTAGATGTTCTCATTGGAAGTGGTATTGCGGAGTAGAGATACCAACGTTGCAGGGGCGCCTGTATCTGGAGGCTCAGAGGTGAGGGCTATGATGTGTGCGCCACGCTGGGCTAGGGAATTTAACAGAGTTAACCCATTCGGGTTGAAGGCTCCCTGAGATGAGCGTGGTGTCAGCCTGACTGAGACAACGACGGTTGGAATGAGACGCAGCTGTAATGAGGATAGTACGGCCATGGAGGTCCCTCTCTCTACTTGTTTTGCGACCCTGCGCAAAGGCGTAGACAGTAACAATGCCAACGACGGCTACGGCAAGATGGGTGTAGTACTCGGATGGCAGAATTGCAGTCCCGACAGTATACAGAATTTGGAGTACCATATCCCCTTGTCCAATAAGACCAGAGGTCAACTTGAGCAACGCTTTGCCAGGCTCTCAGCTGGTACGCATTCCCAGGTGTTGCGACAGAACTTTACCAAGCCAAGCTGGCCTGCATCGGACAGACCAAGGACTCGCCAATGCCTGTGATAGATTACATAATACGTGTCATGATCGATATCAGTCCTCACACCTGCGCAGTGTACGCAATTTTATTCTTTAAAATGCTGCCTGAAGGTGCTACCTATCCCCACCTACCCATCAATCCTCGTCCCAGTTCCCTGCTTGTTGGGGAATTTTGGGTCCACCCGCTGGTCGGCTCATAATGATGCTATCTACACTGAGAACCGAAACCGCGGCTTCGGTAGCCAAGCGAATTGCCCATGCTTTGGCTGCCAACGAATCCACGATATTGTGCTCAGCAGCATTCACTGTGCCATCTGTCTCAGCCTGGGGCAAAAGGGGAAAAAAAATTCAGTTGACGCTTGAGGCTGGCTCCAGCTGGATTATCTGACCTCAACATCGACGCCCCATGACTCGCCGCCAGCCTTCTCGTGTTTGGCAAGTAATCGAGCCACGATTTCGTTCCCCTCAGCACCGCCATGGGCATTCTCCGCCAACGTACGCGGGATCACCTCCAACGCAGATGCGAAGCGTCGCACGGCGTGCTGCGCAAGTCCCCGCAAGCCAGCGCCATAGGTATCCACCTGACCCGCAAGAGTGAGCTCTATGGCACCGGCACCAGGGACGAGGCGAGGGTCCTTCAAAAGGGCCTTTAACGAGGCGACACCATCGTCCACGGCACGCTCAAGATCATCGAGGTGGTTCTGTGTCGCGCCGCGCAGGACGATCGTCGCTGTGCGCGTCTTGACACCTGCACCGTCTGGTTCCTGTCGCAGGACGGTGACGCGATCTCCGCCGATCTCAATTGTCTCGCAGACGTCGACATAGCCCGCCTCTTCAGGGGTGGGCGCGCCAAGACGCGCGAGTGGAGTCGCCTGCACGACCCGGCAGAGACGTCGCAAATCAAACTTGGACAGGACTTTCAGAACGAGAATTTGATTCCGGTTGAGATAGTGGAGAGCGAGTTCTCCTACGGTTGTTCCGGCGATGATTACTTTTACACCCGAGTCGGCAAGTTCTTTGAATATCTGCGTGCGGGAGTAAGGGAAACGCGTGCATGTATATGTGACAGGAGCTCATACTTTCTCCATGTGTTTCTCCTCTCCTCTCGTAAAATTTAGCATTTCGTCCGCATTTTTAATTAGAACAGTGCCCTTGGTTTCCGTTTGTGCGATATCAATAGGATTCGTGAAGACAGCGACTTTCGCTTTTGTGACCTTTTTCACGTCACCTAACCAAGTTCGGACGTCGGTACGACCGCAGTAGATGCTAGGCAGCTACGCACCTTCAGGTTCCCTACCGAATACCATACCCTGCACTACTTTGCTTCCTGCCAAGCTGCCTCCCATGATTTTGACCACTCGAACATTATCAACGTTAAAAGCTTTGTTATTTTCCGGCATAACCGACAGGGCAGCCTCTGCCACAAGTCCCGCAAGGGTGTCTTCAGATCCATACTGCTTCGATGCTATGGAAGGGATGACAGCACGGGCGAGAGCTGCTTTTGTCAATGGTGATGGAAGTTTGCTCGTCGATAAAGCTAGTCGAAGGTACGCCATTTAGACAGCAAGAGCTGTTGAAGTGGGATAGAACGTACACTCGAGCTCAGTTAATGCCTTTGTGCAAGCAAGTTCATAGCCCTTGATCACCTCACTTGGGTGAAGACCCATGACCAACAGATTTTCTGCCTTTTTTAGCAGCTCTCCAGCGAGGATTAACACCGTGTTAGTCGCGTCTCCCATCTGAGTCGAAGATTCACGTCGATAGCCCGACATAATAGACAAATGCAGAGCTAACCTCCGCTTCTTGTGCTTGTGAAGCCATCACGAGTAGCTTCGCGGCTGGATGTACAACCTCGGTTTCGCGGATTATAGTAGCAGCATCGGAGGTCACGAAAAGCCTGCCCAGGTGGTTGATGACGAGTTTATTTCGACCTAAACTTTGTCGGCACTTCCACTTGCAAAAGAAGAAAGGAGATACATACCATTGGGCCCAAAACTTGTTCTGACAAGGTTCGATAGTTCTGAGACGGCCTCAATATTTCGAAGGACCGCGTCCTCGAGGCCAGACATTTGCTGCAACCAAAACCATTAACAAATATGCAAAAAAAACTGGAATATACGATACTTTGTATCCATCCTTGAAGAGTTGGATGTTATTTGCTTTTGGGACTTTCAGAGCCATTCTGTGAGTGGAAGCGTCGCGGCAGCTCTACCAAGCAAATCACAGCGTGTGTGCTTTCCGGCCCGGCGTTCCCGGAAGCTCCAAATCCAACATGCATCATGATCTTGGTCACTTTCTGCCATTCCTGAACTGTTTACTTCCGAGTCCTATCTATTTTTCCTTTCCCAAAAATTTGTCTCACGCCGGACTGGCAGCCTCAGCCTCTAGGTTCCTTAATCAGGTTCGCAATCACTGTGCACGTACGTTAACGTATTTGGGCCCTCTGAGGACTAGTATTAGGTTCTGCCGCCGCTCTCGGAGATGAAGCGGGACTGCAGGCGCTCCCTAATGCCGAGCTTATCTCTCATGTTCCGGTTTGTGAGAGAACTGGGAATGAGTCTGCATGCCAACCTCCTGGCAACCCCAATTTAACTTGTTCTCATCCTGTAGGCATCAACTGCCAGCTGTAGATCATCTCAGGGAAGGCAGTGTGGTAATGCATGGTAATGCCGTCAAAGCTGTCATATGAGCGGCATATTAAGCTTGGTTTTTGGTCCCACTTCTGGTCCTGACCCTTCTCCCCAACCCGATAAGCTTCCCGGACGAGTATCCGGTGTTCTACCCTCCTAGGGAGAACACAGCCTTTACTTTTGTATTGGTTTTGATACCTGGCTTGGAGGCTACATTTACTCACGAGTGGAGACTGCAGTCGTACGCGAGGTTCATTGGCTAACGACACCCTGTCCTATTATCCTCTCTGTGGAGAGTATGCCCAATTTCTCAATGACAGAAGCTCCTCCCAGCCCTACCGCTGGCTATTTGTGGATGGAATGATGCTTAACAAGTGTATGTGACCAATCCGACCTCATATCGAATAGTTTGAATGTCTCAAACGTGCCAGAGAGGCATGACGGTAGTGTTTTCAAATCGAAATTCCTCTATCCTCGCGCAATCTCCAGAGCGTTGGTTACAAATTTAGTTCAAGTCGATGCGAAACATCCTTCCTGTGATCCATAGTCTATGTCCGGAGAATAGACCCAAGGTCTAGTAGGATCAAGGCTGTGAATGGGAGTCTGGTAAGTAAGCCCTGCCAGTGAACGCGAACAGCCTTCGCACTGGAATTCCGGTGATAGCTTACGTGTACATACCTGGTAGAACGTGAACACTTATTTTGCCTCCCCCACACCCTCCAGCTTGAACACAGTATGTCCTTCGTGTGTCTCCTTATTTCCCATTTCATTCGCAATGGAATCACCGTGGACGACCTGGGGTCACTCCTCGCCATCTCGGCTGTTATGATTTTGATTACCGGTGTCATTTTTCATGCAGCAGTGGGTCAGCTCGTTCAAGGCCCCCCTGTCATCTGACCCGACTGTTCCAGCGTGTGCTGGTCTGGGCGATAATCCCAATCGATTTTAGGAACGAGCTCTACCGCAGGGTCAGTTCTGCGTTCCTCGGGTAGACTACTCACATAACTGATGGATGCACACAGAACCGGGAGGCGTAGTCGCCGCAGGCATGCAAGACTTCTCAAGTTACGCTTCCGGTACGTTGCTTTACTCGCTACACCCGGACATTTGAGGACCTTGGCTGACTCTGACCACCTTGTCAACGTCCTAGGAAAAGACTAGGAGAATACGGTAACATCGAGCCCAAGCACAACGTGCAGCTTACTTTGACAATACGAGATCTTGGAAGATGAATATTGGAGATGCCATCAAGCGTTAATGCAGATGACGTCGAGGCCTTCAATTACGCCCATTTATGCGCCCATTCACCCCACTTTCCCCCTTAACAGGGTCCCCCTGTCAATTTCACCGCTCCCCTCCCTTGGTCGAGAAATCGCCGGTTCGGAGTTTTTGTCTAGAGCGCCAGACTCATTAGACGGCGTCAACCTATCCATTTGGCTATCTGTGACGTTCCATTCCGTCCTCTAAGACGAGCTTTTTTTTTTTGAAACATCAAATTTTCCGATTTTCTTTTTCCCCAAAGACACCTCATATTCCCCACCCCCTTTCCCCC
>QFEZ01000786.1:57054-88140 GCA_003316425.1 Russula lepida | reverse complement strand
ACCCCCTTTCCCCCTTTGTTTCCTGTACCATTTGTTCTTTTTCTTCTTCTCCCACTCTGGTACTGAGGGCTTCCTCCATGATGGAGCGTCATTCACCCGCAGTCTGGAAATTATCTGATGTCATCGCCCTTCATTTCGATTTGGTGTAAAAGCCGTACGCATCATTTCGTTCTGGGCATTTTATGAATTACGGAGCGCATGTTCATAGCCTAGTATCCTAGCTTTGACCCTCTGATTTTTGTTTTTCAATCCTCGCATGTTTTCGATACCAGTTGCGGGGAACTCTACATTCTAGAGAGTTTTGCGTTTTCTGAAACAAAACGATGTCTTATCTTGGGTGATGGTACGACGTGCGTTCATTGTGCGGCGGGCACTGTTCTCCATGGAGCTATATCACAATCTGTGTGACAGATACGTACTCAGGACAAGGGACTATATGTCCTCGTCTGTCACCCCGATCTCATGACCATCCTCTGCGTCTTTACTGACAGCGTCAAGTTCTCTATTCAGCTAGGCGCTATGACAATGAGCTAAGGACGAACGCCCGAGGTGTCATCTAAATGAAGAGTACAAGACCATCAGGCTGAATAGCTGAAGTCGTCTCTAATCAATACCCTCGCCTAGCAGTTCAGCCTATGAAGGGCAAGGTCCCCCCGGGATTATCAGAGCGGGACATTTATTTAGAAGGCCGCAAGGAGTAACACAAGAAGTACAACACACTAGGCGAGTCGTAGTGACCTAGACATGCCATAAGAGCGACACCACTCGAGCCGACACAATGGTCGCAGCCAGAGTCTCAGACGCCAGTGAAAGTCCGCAAGTACTCTAGAAGAAAGAATTCAGCAATGTTTTCGGTCTCTGCGATTTATAAACGTACCCCGGGTTAATTCGAATGCGGCGAAAGTGCTTCCAGCAGCGGGGATACTACACAGATGCTTAGAAACGGAGAGAAGGTGATGTCGCTAATAGATCACCTTCGGATGACTAGAGACCGTTAGCTGTGACACTCAGGTATAAAATGCGATGATTTAACTCACGACACGGTGTCAGGCCACGGAACAAGCCAGCTCTGGTAAAACACACGTTTAAAGTAGAGTGGATAATGGAGACGGTAGGTGCTCACACTCCGGCTTCAGCGACGACAGCTTTTAATTCGCCCGCGATGTACTGCACAGGGGTGCCTCTTGGAGGGGTTGTGCGGAGTTGCACACGCGACTTGACGACGTCTTCAAGAACGAAGGGTGAGAGATTCAGTTCGATGGCAAGAAGAAACATAGATTACTTGCCGAGAGGGTAAGAAGAGAGCCAATAGGCGATCTGTGATAATATTGAACGTGACCTACTAGATAATAGGTAGAGAGAAAGCTAGACGTACACCGCCGGTGGATCCGCTAGCCAATAGTGCCCATACTGGTAGATCGGGCCCATATTTGCTCACGAATTTTCGCTTCGAATATTCGAACGCTGCGCGATTTTTGACATCTAAAGCCAAGGGCATGTTCAGAACGTACCTGTATAGAACCTAATAACAAAACGCCCGAGTTCGAGTTCAGACGTGAATCGGACAACGGTCATAGGAGGACGCCTCACCCTGCATAAGCCGGAATCTCTCTCGCAACAGTGACCTTACAACACAACACAAAAGGCGTCAATTCGAGAAACCAAGACACCTCCCCCCCAATAAAATAAAATAATCGGCGCACCCAATATCCACGCATGACGCCCTTTCGAAATCCCCACTCAGCCCACATCTCCTTCGCGACGACGCGCAAACGCTTATCCGACGGATTTCCATACTGCCCTTGCATCCGCACTTTGAACATCTCCACAGGACTTGCAAGAATAGCATTCGCTGCACCCGCCATGGCGCCAGCCGCCGCAGTCTCCTTTAACGAGAGCTGTCCGAATGGCGAGATGATGCGTTTTGAGGTGCCGTATGCGGCGAAGAGCAAAGAGTTTACACCGGCGATGCCCAGAAGAGGGCTGAGCAGCCCTGTAGTGGAACGTTACGGGTCCGGAAGACGTGAGAGGTGAAATGTGATTTAGGGGTCAGTGAATTAGGTGTACCAGTGGATTTAAAGGGAGAGCGCGAACCTTTGTAGAGTGCCAGCACGCCCTCTTTCCGCATAGTCTGAATCAGGATGTCCATAGGCCCTTTCTTTGAGGCATAGTCAGGGAATACAGCAGGGAACAGAAGGAGGACAGCACTGACAAACATGCCCTCTGTGATTACGGTTCATGCATGATGAGATGGTGAGCCAGTCACACAAAGGAATGACACTGAACTGGGGGCGATTTGAGCACGCGTCTTGATTGTGTCTAGCGGCTGTCCGACCAGGACTTGCGCTGCGCCTCCGAAACTGCCTGCAATGAGTTCATTGATAGTCTCTAGAGCATTTTGCGGCATGATGAGACGACGTAGTGATGGTGTGTACAAAGAAGGACAGCGTATCCACGCCCTGGCGAGTCGACATCGCGGCTCTTCGGATTGACGCGACTACATCTACTCACGCGTTGCCAGCTGATGTCAATCGTAATGGATCTGAAAGGTCGCCTGCGACGAGCAGATGATGCCAAGTTCCTACTACAGACAGACAGATAGGAAGTAACATGATAGGTAACGATACCAAAGTCCAAAGTCCAATGCCATGCGGTGTGTATGTAAAGCCCTGAGATGTAGTGAAAGTATTTGAGTGCAATAAAGGTACAGCATGCTGTGCGAAAATGGCGAGGAGGTAATGAGCGTGAAATAAACCGAATAAAATACTTGAGTGGAGAGTTAGGAAGTAATTTTATGTGAAGAGTACTGAGAACGAGCCTCGGAGAGAGAAACTCATTCTGTTGGAATCGCGATGTGCGAATTTTCTGCTTCGGCCTCTTCATCCTCCTCGAGAATGGGTTCATCAAATTCGTCGTCATCTTGATCCGCTTCCGCATCCGCCTCATCGAAGATAGTATGGAACTGTAAACAATGAATGAGCGATTCATCAAAGCGGCGACTCAATGAAGATGCGTACATGTGTGACGAGAGCCTTCACCAATTTGTTGGTGTGTTGCATATTCGACATGATCATAAGGAAATCATTGTGGGGGGCTCGCAGTAGGTTTGGACTAAATACGATAGCCAAGGCGTCCGTTGTCATCTGATTTTGCTCCTCGTAGTCTGTGACCCTACAGTTCGTTTCTGTTAGAGGGGTGTATCGACAGGTGAAAAATAGCAATCACTTGTCAAGGTGCTCAACAACACGCCTCAGAATATCAAAGTTATGTCGAGGTAAGGCCTGAATTACTGTACGTATTCGTTCTATTCGGCTGTTGAAGTCCTCGATTTCTGTAAAAACGGAAAACCATAAGTCGCCTAGTCATTGGGACTGTCAAGATTGCCTTACGCATAGCTTTGATGATATCGTGATACGAATACGATGGGAATGCGGGTTCGGGAAGTACACGGAACCATGTCTTGATGAGGTCGCAGACGGCATAAATGTCGCTGGAAGGCGTTATAGGCCATATTCCTGTACAGGAAACACTCAGAATAAAAATGACCCCGAGGAGTATGACTCTACCTCGATTCAATCCATCTTTGAGCGCAGTTACCTCTGAGGTCGCGCCAGCAATGCGATCTAAAACAGGCGGGGAACACATCAAGAAAAACAATCTTGTGTAAGCACCATTACTTACAAATGCCAACTTCAGTCAAACCTCTAGCTTCAACCTCCAGCAGACACTTCTCAAGGAACGATGGGATAGTTCCTGGTGGAATCGCAGAGCCTCCTGCCTCGCGTTGGAGTAAAAACTCGAGTTCGACACCAAAAACTGCTCGCATCTATTAGTATGTTTTATGAAAAGTAAGAAACGACGACTTGCCAGCTGTCGGATCTCGTGACGCAGTCGTCGGACGATCATGAATATGGTCTGACAACTTGGGCTTTGGGGAGTTTCCGATATAAGTTAATCGTCTCTTTGCCGCCGTCTTTGAGACATGATCGATCGTATCAATCCATTTTGTCATTTCTGCTTTTGTGGCAGCTTGAAGCAGATAATTCCCCCCATCCTCCGTATCGAGCTGGAACGTATAGGAGCGCTCATAGTTCATAGTGTGCGAGATCCGGGCGTCAACAATGCTGAGAACCAACGCAGGCTTGCCTGTAGGGGTAAAGTCGAGCTCAGCGGCAGTACGTCTGGGTGCGTTGACATCGACGTGGTCCAAGGCAAAAGCGTTAGAGATCGGGCGCATCAACTGCTGGAAAAAGGTGGTCGATCCACTTTTCTTCATCCGATGTTGCCGCTGCGCAGGCGCGTATTGCCGGCGAGTGTTCATTGCTTTGGATAAATATTCCTCTCGCTTGTCAATACGGTACTGCTCTTGCTTCCGCTCCTTCTCAAGGCGTTCACGCAAATTGCGATCGCGCTTGTTCTTCTCATATTGTGCCGCAATGAGCTTCTGGAATGGCCGCTGGCTACGTTTTGGTTGGGATCCTGCATGCATTTGCGAGGCTTCCCGGTGGACATCTTCCCGGATGGCGCGCAGGTCGAACTTGATCTGGCTCACTTCCCTCTCGATAAGGTTCAACCGCTCCAGGTCACTCGGCTCAGAATCACGTCGGTGCGTGTTCTGTGAACTTGAGGCTGACGGTAACGAGTCGAGGATTAAGTTATACAGTTGTCTGCACGAAACAGATTGAGCAAAGTGAAGACCCAAAGCGAAAATCCATTTGTCGTGGGTGCACCCACCTGCGCTTATGAAAATTGACAAGACCACTCCCGTCCGTTGAAGATGTCAGCACATCGGGGAGACTGAGTATCTCGAGCATGCGCTCCAACGTCCATCCCATATCGGTAATAAGTTCCGGTGAGTTGCGAGGAGATTGATGTTGAGGCCTGACTAACATCGCCGCCAAACTGTCTGAGCCAGTCCTGCGCGCATTGGCCACGTTATTCCATGCCCGGCTGTAGCTGCGACTCTCTGGACTGAGAATGGCGGACGTGAGAACAAACTCGACGAATGTTCGAATGCAGCGCCGTTCAACAGCGGGATGTTGTGAGTGACCATAGTCGCTTCGGTCGCGGCACACTTCCACGGCCCACAATAAGAGCTCCATCCTGGTTTGGCGAACTTGGGACCCAATGCGTGGTGCTACAATTCTGGATACAAGCCATTTGCGCAGAACATGGTGCGCGCGTAGGCAGCTTCGCAGACCTGGAGGAAAGAGGCGATAGAGCCGTTCCTGAGATAACTCAGAAATCAGGGGCGATTGTTGAACCTCCATCAGATGGGAATAAATGGTTTGGATTTCCATATCCTCATTGGCGGAGCTCGCATCCCGTGGCGAAAACCAACCAGTCCGATCGACGCTTTGTAGTTCTAAGAGGTCTGCAGTCGCAAAAAGGTCCTGCAGAGAGTCAGTAGGAGAGATTAGGTTAATAAAGGAACTTACGTCTTCCGTGATATTTCGGAACGCTGCTGAGGCCATGGCGTTAAGATCGTTTACAAGTTCGTCTGGCGTCATCCTATCGAGATCCGGTAAGTCAGCAAAGATCAGGACGCCTGATGAGCCTTTCTTTTGGTCTTGACCAGGAGTCTTGGGAATGCTCGGCCGTAAAGTCTGAGACTCAAATAAAGTAGAGAGGCCACCTATTCGACCCTTCAAGCCTGCCCAGCTTTCGATGACTTCTGCGTCGCCCTTGTGTTGAGACTCGGGGATCGCATGGTCTGACGAACTCTCAAGAAAAGACTTGACTGCATGGTAAAGAGCACTATCATCAAGGAGATCCTGAGAGCCGCCACCGCTCCTTAACCATTCGTTCAGGACGTCTATGATATCTCCACGGATGTGAGCAACGTGAACGAGACTTGCGGGAGAGGATAGGTTGGTGCTCGAAGCGCCGACATAGCGTTTTCGCAGAAGCTGCAAAAATCAGGGAAGAACGCATGAGAACAGGATCGATTGCGTACCTCAAAGAAGACCAGGGGCGTCACGAAGCTCCGGAAGACATTCCACCAAATCGTCGAGAAGTTACCCTGATCGAGCTTGGCGTCGCGTGTCCTGCCGTCCTTGAGCGGCATCTCCCCGTTGTCATCCGCAATAGAAACCGAGATGCCCGGCAGCCCATGCGCCAAAATGTCCACCAGGCGTTCGAGGGTACCGGCCTGTACTACGACCCAAACAGGGCGCTCCGTCGGATGTTCAGGAATCATCAGGTCCGTCCGCGCAGCAATTGAAGGAAGCGAGTTCCGGCGGGCGAGGCTTGCCTTGCGGTCCAGGCCATGTGACGAACCAGGCCGAACGCGGATAGACGGAGCACGCGATATCGATTTTTCCGCGCACCCTCCCAAGCTTGACTCGACTATACTGCTTGGAGGCCTGGAACGTACGAACGACGACGGCCGAGATGCCGCGACCTCTTTCCCCGGACTGATAAGTAATATCAACTCGCCATCAAATATTGGAATAACTGTCCCCCCGATGTCACGACCAGGTCCCGACTCTGGCCCACCAGTGCTCCGCCGTCGAGCACCGAAATTGAGTTCCCCACTTCGTATGGTTCGTACATCCTCTACGTTGAGTTGCTTACCACTCTCCAAACGGCCCCGGAGTAATTGCGTTCGGTCAATGAAGCTGATGTAGGGAAGGTGCTCCGGAAAGAGTAAGGGAACCAAACTCGCGTTCGTTGCCTGAACGGTATTAGAAGTTCTCGTCCAAAAGTGAGGCTCGTATAGGCCCATTTTCCGGGGTTCTACTGTCAGAGAGAACGTCATAAATTGGTCGATACTGCAAAAAAAATGAGTAACGAGTAGTAATTCAGCAGTGAAGATACATGCCGAACAAACTTGCTGCCCATGCCGCTACCACAATCTTCGGATGAGGAAAGCACGCGCCAAGTGGCCAGCAATGCCTGCACGACCTTAGTGAATCCATCTGCCCCTTCACTCGGTCTCCTAGGGCACAATGAGAATGCTGTGCGGAACCCCTCGAAGTCGTCCTTTGCAGATCTCAGGAATTGCACAGGACACGGGTCACCCTCTCCAAGCTTCCCTTTGTCGATCGATGTGCTTATCCTTTCACAGGCATCACCGCCCCAGAACGTGAGTTTGTTCTCAACAGCATCGCCCCCGGCCTTCGAAGCCCAGTTCTCAACCGTCGCACGTAAACTGGAATCCACACGACGCCACGTCTTGTCAAGCCGGGCTACGGGACGGGAGCACAGAGCATTGAATATAGCACGCCACGAGCATTCGTCACCAGTTACGCGGCACAGCTCGCCTATGCGAATCCAAGTGCCCATTACCTCTGAGCGACTGAACGTGCGCGATGTACGCGAGAAGTCTCCAGGTAGAGTAGAGGTGTGCGCATTGGCAGAGGAATCGAACATGAGAACATGTAAGAGAACGAGCTTGGTGAGCCAGTGCAGACGAGCCTCACTCCCCAGGAAACGTCCCATTATAGAACTCGTTTCAGGATCCTGCGAGGGATAAGCCTGACGCTCAACGGACGCCGCTGGTGTAGACCCCAAGCAATCGTCGGCAGTGAGATTCTGGGGTAGGTCTTCAAGTAAGGAACGGTTGAAAATGAACAAGCTATGAGCGATTTCTTGAGCCTTGAACCGAAAGAGCACATCCCTCGTGAATCCATCTCGGTCCAGCAGGGCCAATGAGATGTCCTGACTGTTGCCGGATCCGGAAGGCCTATGGTCTGTATTCACAGACGACTTCGATGGCGAAGCTGTTACACTTTGTCCGGGAATGGAGTCCATTATCAGCGCGTCGTGCAGCGATATCATTCCATGGTGGTCAGGGCGAGGTGAAAAGGTGCCGACGTTTGGTGAAACTGTGTTCAAGTTTGGAGAGGATGATGGCTGACTAGGTGATCGCCCGTATAACGCTTGTACCGATGCGGACGTCGGTAATGTTGGTTTTCCAAGGAGCTCATCGCTATTTCGGAGGGCGTTGGGGATCGTATCACGTTGGAAACCATTCCACGCGACCTCATCCACCGGCTTGCCATGATACCGCAAGTATTCCCTCGCGAGCCAAATTACACGCGCACGGTTGCCCTCCTTTGTGTCTGCATCCGCGCCGCTTACAAGATATGTACAGCACCGCACGAATTCGAATTCAAACTTCTCTGTTCCGAGAACCAGTGGCAACGCGAAGAGTATCGAAAGCGCGAAATCCTGCCACGCGGCTAGACTAGCGGGTTGCGTGGATGATGGCTGCACGTCGTCGTTGGACGGTGTCTCCTGGAGCAATGAGAACGTGGTGGCAAATACGGCCTCGTGAACGAGTGCCTCGAGAGTACCTTTCACCACGGCACCGTCGGCATCTAGCACTAAATCGGGGTGCGTCCGTCTCCCCCAGAATGCACGTTTTCGCCTTGTTATCGGGAACTTTGGGTCCAACTTTGTCTTGTCGGCCGTGGATTCGTCCCCTTTGTTTACCTCGTCCTCTTCCTCATCCACGGGCACGATGCCTACAGGAAACAACTCCTTGACCTCGGTGGTCCGATCATTTGGGGGCTTGTAAAATTGAAGTTTGGTCCCACGCAGGACAAGTTTAAACGGTTTCCACCCCTTAGGGGCTGAAGGCTGGCCATACAATGTCCCACGTGTGTTTGGGGGGATGAAGTCCGTTGCGCGGTTCACAAAACTTGAGTGGAAGGTGATCTGAGAGGCACGCTTCTCACATTGCTGATCAAGTGCCTCGGTTTCTGATGGTTCAATGATCTTCGGGGGTGGGAGTAATTGCGTATCACCGGTGGGTGCAGGAATGTTATCGTACGGAGTCGTACTTGGCGCAAAAATCGAACTTCCCCCTCCTATGGCAAGTGGTGATGATCCCCGACCTATGGGGGGATTTAATCCGACTCTGTCCTTTGCTAGCTCACGTGGATCATAACCTCTTTCTGAGGCATTGGAAGTCTTGCGGGAGGGACTAGGCGGCCCCATCTTAGAACCAGACAGCTTTGAGGGAAGCTTCGGCGTAAAGGAATGTGAGCGGACATGAAGCATCGGGACAGCGACAGATGACGGTGGTGTTCCTGGAGAAGGGGTCGGTGATACTGGCGAAGACGGCGAGGAGGATAGATCAGCAGAGGAACTGGTAGCGGTGAATGTGGGAAAGGGGTGTTGAGGTTGCGGATGGGATCCGGTTAATGAATGGCTAGGACTGCCAGTGCGATATTGTTGTACTCTGTCCTGGAAGTTGTTAACCATGGGAGACGAAGGTGCCGAGGCGCTAAATTTGCCAAGTTCCTCGGCAGAGCGGGACCATGGCTTTTGTGAAAGGCTGCGCAAATCGCCAAGGTCAGCCGAGCCCGAGCCTTTTTTGCCCGGCGATGGAGAAGAGGTGACTGGGCCATCTGCTCTAGTTTGTGCGCGAGCAAGGGAGAGGTCAAATACGGACCTGGGACAGAGGAACGGTGGAGTTATCATGGCTGCGTTTCTGTTAAGATAAGATGGGTACTGACCTGCTGGCAGCTGGAGTGGGAGATTGGATGTACGGCTCACTCTGCAGGGACGGGAGGATAGGACGAAGATCGGTCGGGTGGGAGATTTTGGGTTTGCGGACGAAAGAACTAGTGCTCGATCTAGGTTCGGTCGGCGAAGCGGAGGGTGCGCGAGGACCAGCATTGTTTCTGGAAAACCACTTGGCCGGTTTAGAGAGTAACTGTGAAAATCCAGAAGGGGAAGAAGCGCGAGGAAATGCGGTGGTGGATGTTGTACTGATGGGTGAAGGATCGTGTGGACTGAGAGTGTGGGTTTGGGCGGGATTGCGACGTGAACGCATCGTGGAGGGGGTATGGCTACGCGTCGTAGAACGCGTTGGTGGGGTCAATTAAATGTCGAGGGAGAAGAATGACATTCACGCATGAGCAAATCCACGAATGGAAGCACGGTCAGAAAGTGCTGGACAAAGAGGGATAAATACACACGAGGCTCGCCAATCTAGTGGGATGCAGTTGCCAGCTCGTCCCTGGTCGTAACGGCCTGAATGCCGTAATGGACGCCTTTGTGTGGCGTCTGTTGATAAACAATGCAAGGATTAAGAGGCAGAACTGAGAGGGCGTTGAAGGAGAGGTAATGGCGGGTGACACAAATAGCAAAGCTGGATTTTGATGATTTGCTCAACTTTGCGCACTCACTGGCGAGAATATTTTCAAAATAATCAGGCGACCTTTTTCTATTCATTTCGCTGACTTCGAACCTTCTCTACCCGCGGGCGGCGGTTTCGGATCCTGCAAGCACTGCTCATCACTGTCCTTTACACTCTCGAATCTCATTTCGATACTGTAGATAGTCGCCAGCATCCCCGAGGTACCCAGTCAATTTAGCTCTGTTTTTCCAGAGACTCTCTTGTTGCCTGTCTTCTCACACTTGCTGTGACATGCCTGACCCTGGGCTGTCATCTATGATGTGTCAGAACGTATATTGGTACCGGTACATCTGATCTGCAGGTACGTGGCCTTGATTCTGCCTCTCTGAACAACCCCAGGTGCCATTCTGATAGCCTTCAATGTTCTGGGCTTGCTTCTGCAAGTTCTGCTTTGTTGACGACGATCTATCTTGGCAAATTTCTGCATAAATTTCGACGTAACCCCAGATGGACATTCGGCGTCTGATTGACACCGGTCAAAGTAAGTTGAAACTCCTGACCGACAAATTGGAATACGCCAAACCATTCCAGGGTGGCGTATCCCCTTCTGGTTAAGTGGCCCTCCTTCTTCAACCCCTGGTTAAAGAGCCAGAATGGCAATACTCTTATCTCACTCTCACACCAGCGAGCTGCGAAAGGTTTCACCGAGTCACGAGGGGTCATGGACTCATGGTCCTTCTTGACTCTGCTCAGTGCTTGCTCAGCATGCATAGGAGCCGATTCAAGTTATCTGTACTTACTACTCAGGCTGCAGGCTTTGACCGACACACTTGCCCATTCTGCCTGGATTTCACAATGATGATAGTGAAAAATAAGCTCTGACCTGTCAATCACGTTTTGGCACGGACACACCCCTTTTCTCTCTCTCATTTGCCCGGGATTACATACCTGTCTTTCCGGCTGTGTTGCACATTTCTAGAAGGTGTGCATCTTACCAAATGCGAGACAAGTGGAAAGTAGAAACGTGGTGGGGAGTCGCAGGGTAGCAACACGCAACACTGATAAGAGAGAAGGAAGGATTATAAGTTTCAAATTCCAACCAAAGTCCATGTACCGGAACTTCTGGAGAATTACTCCCAAATTATCATTGAATGCCTCGGAAAGTACAGTATCGTAGAGATATAGCTGCCCATTCCTAGGATGATAATTTGAACCAGGAGGGTAAACAAAGTGGTTCTTACATATTTTCCTTTCCACGTCCGTTTTTTTGGCAGTGAACCAACTGTCCTGGCGACGGGCCGGTTGAACCGTTTTGGATCAGCATATCAGGGCGCCAGATAACTTGCGTCGAAAAATGTACAGTATTTCCCTTCATCCGTCCTCAGTCTAGAGTTCAATTTCAACAGAGGCGCCACTTGTTCAGATGTCAGAGCCAAAGCCGCTTTTCATAGTTTTGTCGTCAAGCACTTCATCTCACGTCAAAGTTCTACACATCGTGGGCATCTTGCAATGCAAACTTATTCAGTCGGCTAAATAGGGAAGTCCTGACGAGCCATTGCGAGGTAATAAAATCTATTGTGCCAGTGAGTAGTTACGCGAAGGTGCGTGAGCCTCGTATCACCTCAACGGCGTATACTTGAACGAAAGAGCATCAGGAAACCCTGACATAAACTTTTTGGGCTTGGATAAGCTTGTGCAAGTTTGAAAAAGACAAAAAAAGTCCAAAAAGTTTATGTCAGGTTTCCTGATGAGCCTCATACCATCTCACGAATTGGTACAACCTTTACTGTTGGTATCAGAGAAATAAACCCTTACATCTAATTCACGAGGGAAATGAAACCTCATCCGCTTATACAATCCTGTTGGAGAACTACTAGATCAATACGATCTTCTATCTAAAGCGTGAGATCAGTAAGGGTTGTGTCGTCAATGCGATACTATTTTTATCTCATGACGGTCCAGTGATCTTTAATGCTGCCTGTTCACAGTTACGAGCTGCTGTTACGGTCGTGTGTTAGATTCAGGACTACTTCCATTCGTCAAGTAGTTGCAAAGGTACTGGGCGCGCATAATGGCCACAACAAATGAGGAAAAAAGAGCAAGCCAATTTATTTGACTTGTTACAGGCCACAACTACAAGAAATAATGGGCTACGACGACTACATAAGAACAGTCAGACTGTCAAGTCTTCCCCCATCTGCGCCATCAATTTGAGTGCCATCAGGGGCCACACCCCTTGGCCACTGCACAAGTAAGCCCGCAAGCGCCTCTCGCCATAGTGGGTATGGGCACGATGGGCCCACTCGTGAGCATGGGGTGGTGTGTTGTGATATACTCGACTGCGAGCGTGACGGCCCAGGAGTGTCCGACGTAGTGCAGCGGGGTTGCGTGAGTGTGTTTGGGAGGACAGAGATTAAGAGATCTAAAGGACAGAGAAGGAGGGTCAGCATTCAAACGGTTGGAAGATACGTACATTGGCTCAGTGGCTCGTTCAGCATGATTCCGTGATGACACAGCAGAGAGAAAAGTGCAAACAGAGGAAAGGGGGAAGTCATCGTTGAGACGACTGGCACACAAAGGAGAAGAGGGAGAAAATGCGGGCTGCGGGCTGGGGCCTGGTCCATTGAGATAGTTGAAGAGTCTCCTTAAATGCACGAGGGCTCGGCCGCGGCTATTCTAGTATTAGCCCTTCTGGGTTACGGCCAGAGGATGCAAGCGAGAGGGCAAAGATGTACACGAGAGGTGAATTGAGGTCAAGTCGCACTGTAATATATGCCCTGTCTACAAAGGAGGTCAAGGTACCAAGGAAGCGAGCAATATTAATTGGAAGCGAGGAGTTACAGTGAAAATGGAGAAATGGGGGGATCGCTAATGCGATGGGGAACTACAGTACAGTAATGTAAGAAAAAGGGGGTGTTTCAGGCCGACTAAACCAAGTCTAGCGATCCAGGGCGCGAGAGAGAGTCGAGGTACTGGAAGTGAGATCGAAGCTGGGATGCAGCCACCCCCATCAGTACCTATGCCCGATTCCGGCACACCTTCGCTGTCACTGTCACTTGCGTGCTGGCTTCACCATTGAGAGAGGTGTTTCAGGTCGCTGAAACCGATCGTACAAGAGCCACACAGTCCATGTAAGTGATCACTGTCCAGTTGCCTTGGCATCCTCGCCGGGGACGTAGGGGACAGCATTAGAGTAAGAGATGAGACGGGGACAGAAGTAAGGAGAATGACGGGAGGTACACCGCCCACGTTTCCGCCCAAATTGACACTGCCAGAGGCATTGCTGGGAACTGAGGGGAAATTCGAGCCACTTGCAGACGAGAACGACGAAGAAGCTTGTTCTGGGGAGAGGGTCATTGTGGTGGGCGGAAGAGTCAGTGAAGGTTGAGTGGTCGTGGAAGGGTTTGACGGAACAACCTGTCCTGGATCAGACGACGTTCCATTGGTTCCTTGAGTGCTGTTTCCACAGTCTCCAGGAATGGTATTGTTGGAAGTGGAAAAGGGAATACTGGGGTTACCGAGAGACGTGCAGTTATTCGCAATGTCGAGCTGAATTCCGGTGGCAGCGATAATTGAGGTAGCGTTGTTCGGACTTGTACACGCGAGACAACAGGAGTAGAAGGGGGAATGACACGTACTGAGCCATTTGTTCGGACTTGGGGAAGCGCAAAGCACCATTTGCTCGATGGACATGGTGAGGTCTGCCGTGTGTCATTGACACAGGTAGCCGTAACATTCTATATGCAAGCAGTCGACCCGTTCCTGTGAGCACGGTGGTGGAAATTCCACAATTGGAGCTGTGGAGGACAGTGCAGTCGCGTAAAGGACAGCACGTACCGTTGCAAGTATCGTTCACCTGCAAGCTCTGAAACTGACAATTGAGAACCAGCGCTTATTGACTATTCAATTGCAATGTCGCATTATCAACGGCAACAGGCCCAGCAAGCGCAGACACATCCATTTCGTAGTCGTTGGGACCGCCGAGTTTGATATCCAGTTGTATCGTCTGCAATGGTGGTGGGGCCGGAGGTGGCGTCAGCGATGGCAACCGTGCATGCGCATTGGATGACTTGGGCTTTCCCGAGGCCACGGATTTACTTTTCACTTTGACGTCCAGGCTAGTCTTGTGCGCCACGTCAGAGGCTGACGGTTCAGAGGGACCTGTTGGGAGTCCGAAGGTGGTGGTGGGATGGAAGTCACGAGGGTGGGAAGATACTTTTGGTCTTGTTCAAGCATCTCGACTCGGACGTCAGAGTCCATTATCTGCATCGATGAGAATCAGGATAAGCCTTAGAGAAACTGAAGAGTGACGGGTGACTCGAGCGGAAGTACAAAGATGGAGAGCAAAGAGCAGTAGATATTGAAAGGGGGGGGCGCGTGATTCTCAATATTGTAGCACTGGCACAGTCAGGCTGAGCAATTGTGCAAGTGAGTCGAGGACAGAGAAGGTAGCAGTGTTCAATCTAAGCTGGGATGAAGTTCACCGGTGCAATGGGGACGTGAGTTTACATGCTTATATCATCCGGTGAGTGCCGCACTCTCACGCCAATTTCCCTGGTGTACTAGTACTCTGCCTGTCAATCACCGGTAGGCATGTGGTCGACGCGATGCTAATGACTGATTGATTGATTGTCGTTTATCAATCACCTCATGGTGCAAACATAGCTGTATTGGAATGAGAGCGCGCGGAACGCGCGGATCTCCGACTCGGAGTCTAGATCCGAGATTTGCAATACATTCTCAAAGTTTGCGCTGGTATGATGCTAGTCACATCGTAGTTTAGTTGTCTTTGGCCCCTCAGTTCTCGTGCTTACAGCGCACACTGAGGTCGATTGCATCCCTCGGAACTCAATCACTAGCATTATTTGTTTTCCACAAGCTGCACCCGGAATCTCGACTGATGTTTCGCACCTGCCTCTATCGCCCGAACGAGGACCATAGGGAAGCCCGGGTGAGCGATCCCACACTCCAACGCGTCGCCACAGGAGTTATGTTTATATCACTCACCCTAGTGGTTCGACTTGGGCACGTATACCACACTATCCTCTAATCAGCGACTCGGAACCTCCCGCACACAACCCCCTTCTTTGTTGGCAATTCCTCACCATACCAGCTGTAGTCGTAATACTGTACAATGACCGCACCTTTGACTTGTATAAGGGGCATATACAGAGTTTGAACAGCTGATTCGTTTGTGAAGTGCTCGAGCAGATGGGCCAGTAATTTATGGAACAATGTGGCCAGCTCTCTAATCGTGAGTTGGTGTTCTGTTGGGAGTGGCAGAGGAAGGGACTCGTGGTACTCCATAACCCATATCATTTACATCGTCTGTCTTGAAGGGGAGCGGTTGAAGACAGTCAGCATAGCTGCTGTCCCAGCTAAAGACCCGTGCGGATGGTGGGTATGGATAATCCACTACGCGCACTGAGCCTTCTCCTTCTCGCCACGCCTGTCTGTCCCGAGATACCGTCTCCGGGTAGCTGCTGGTACTCGAATGGAAGTAGGACGGCGCGGTCAATCGCAACCGGGAGGCCACGGTGTCGCCCTCTGAGCATGACAAAACACACTATGAGCTTAGAGAGTGGACGGAATGCGCCGGAGAGGGAGTAATTGGCCTGATGTACTCGCTGTTAGTGGCTGCCTTGAGATACGTGCTGAAGAGCTCACGTATGGGACCCCGAGACTTAGACCCACACCGCCGTATGCGGAAACCAATTCAAACACTACAGAGTCATTAACATGAAGAATGCGCATGATAATCTGATTTACGAATGTTAAAAATATTAAACCATGTTGCATTATCTTGGTTCACCAGCTGGTCGCGCTGAATGTGCAATAGTTAGACGTGAGGTAGAGAAGAAAGGAGAACAACAAACCTCAATGATACAAACAAGAAAGAGAGCTAGTCCGAGCCACCACATATCTAATCGGCGGTGATGAGCTCCATGGTCACAGGCATGAGATACTCTCATACCAAAGGCGAGCTGCTTGCGCGCGTGCATTGCTAGGTAATTTCCCCAGATGGTCATTCTATTTCCGGACAAACTGAAATTCTCCTCATCAATGGAAGAGTCATCTTCATAAATGCCAAGCGAATTTTCTTCGTAAACATTCGTTGAGCGGACGCTGGGAGAACGGATTGTTAGGAACGAAAATATCCATTAGCATAAGAAGGCGAAAACCTCATTGCGATTGGATCTGGAGAAATAGCATGTCAGCGGGTCAAAATGACCCCCCCACGGAACATTGAGGGCTTACAGACGCTGATATACATCATAATTACGTATAAGACCCTACGCACCGAGATCAGCAGGGAGAATGATGATAAGCTGCGTAACACACTTGACCGCTGGTGCCAGAGCCGAAAGGTTCACAATTGAAAAGCCTGCCGCACGGACTGCGGTGGCTTGAAACATCCCAGCTATGATCCGCACACCGACAGGGATTGATTCAATGACTTCATTACCTATATCAAGGAGGAGAAAGAAAAACCAGTCGGTCGTGCTGCAGAACAAGTTCAGTCGTGCTGCAGGAAAGCTGTAAGAACTCTCACTTCAAAATAATTAGCACTGTGAGAAGGAACCAAGTTTGATGCGAAGGAAAAAGATAAATGAAACAGCGCCTAGGGTGATCTAAAAGGAAGTGGAGTGTTTCGTTCAGTTGGGATTTCTTTGGAACCAGCTTCGTGGTCATCCATCTAAGATGTACATGTGACATCGATCTGTCCCACTTCGAAAGAGAGACACATACACTGAGAATCGCAAACTGGTGTCACATAGTTGTAAGCGGGGTGTCGGTGTATGAAGCAGCGGGAATCAACCTACAATATCGGCTGTAGGAGACCCATCAGCTACGTTAATGGAATTCGACAATACTCACAAAAGCAGTGTTCCCAGCAAGAATCAAAAATATCATGGTAAATACCATAGGATAGGCTCTTTGAAAGGGCACCATAGAGCGGTCGACAAGGGACATTCCCGCGTTCGTGTACGCAGACACGACCTGAAAGAGTGAAAACCTGGTAGTGGCTGTGAGTTTAGAGGAATGTTTATTGGACACGGAACATACCACGCGGGAACCACGGGTCGCATTTGTTGTGGAGGAAGGAAATTGCTCTTCCATTTATTCGTTGATATGTAAGGAGCGATGATAGTGAAGCTGACCAATTGCACACATATGTGATACTGCGCCGAAAGATGAATGAGTCTGGTGGTACAAAAGGCAAAGCACCTCACGATGCCGACGATCCAGAGCAATGCATTCAGTGCCCTAAATTCGACCCCACCCAACTCTTCTAGTTGCTCTTCGGTCAGTTCCTCAAAAGTAGAGTTGTGGCCTACAACAGCATCGAAAGAGACGTATGGAACGGCCCGGGCTCTTTCCGTATTTCCTCGCATAGATGTTATGGTAGTTGTTCGCGGCATCGTGATCGTACGCGTAAGCCGGCGGTGCAGGCCAGGCAAGAATCGATGAATTAATCGGGATATTATCTCACGCGGGCCTGGAAAGCCGCCAAAGTTCGCGTTCGTTCCACGAGGTGCTGTACTTCGAAATGTACGCATCGTTTCCGAACGATCAAGGCGAGTAGTGCTGTGATTACCAGTAGAGTCTGGTATTTGGGTCAGAAAACCCGCAAGAAAGTCCGTTGATCAGCGTACGGATGTTATATTCTGTGGTAGAGACGTTCGTAGTGTGATTTCTCGTGCTCAAGTCAGAGGTAGGTCGGTGATGAGGGGATTTATCCCGTGATGTTCGATGGTGAAGTCGGGGATAAGGCGCAAATTCAATAGTTTGTGTCCTCACCGTCGGAAAACCAGGCATAGTTCTTTCCGCATCTGCATTAGATGACACGGTAGAGATGCTGGAGTGCCGCATCTGCTGGTAAGCTATGCTATATGAGGGCATAGGGAAACTCGATAGGCATCACATGGCTCACGATCCGAGGAGACCGGTTGTGCATTACTTCTCTCGCCTAACGGATGGTGGTCTTCCCTGAATGTACCTCAGTGATATATGCCGTTATAAAGTGTGATTACGCCGTTCTCACCAGGGCAGTTCCAGAGGCCGTCCGACCGAAGATTCGCCTGACGAGACGGGGCGTCTCAGACCTGTGCTTCCACTTTCTTGGGCTAGGAGGTGATGTAGGTCGCGTAGTGCCGTTGATGACAAGCTATCTGAGTGGTTCATGGAGCGAACATTGGATGGACCTGCTTGGCCCTCAATAATCGAGCCACTTGGATCCACTAACTTGAGTGCGTCATCTATGCGACGAATCATATCTGGGTGCAACCTTCTAGGAGTTCTCTGACCGTCCATATTGCTGGCACTAGTGGGACTACTTCCATAACGAGATTCAAAGAACGCGGGATGGGTGGACCCTGCTCCAAATAGGGAAGCGATACGCGTGGTCAATTTATGCGGCCCTACTCCTTCTGCTTCTGCACTTCCTGAAGTTGTCTTGTGCGTAGCCGCTCGGACGATATTTTCGCAATGGATGGTGAACATATACCTATCACCATACATACAGTAATTCGGGTGCTGAGGTTGGATCCGGAGCTTACCTCCTAACATAGACCACGACCCATGAAATTAAGACCTGTACCCTAATTGCAGCTCATAGCGGAGACAGTCAGTTAGAAAGGCTGACATACCGGGTTTCCTATGCACATCTGAATAAAAATAATCGTTTGCTGCCAGCCAGTGAGCGAGGAAAGGTCGACAGATGCGAGACCGCAAACGGCCATGGCGCTGACGGAGTTGAAGAGCGCGTCAATATATGCGATGTGGAAAAGTCCATTGCTGGCATAGAATACTCCTGAAAATACCAGTGGTGTGAGTGTGCTATCGGGAGCACTGATCAGCAAAACAAACGCTGATAGTAGATGCATAACTAGTACACACAAGTAAAGAATGTGCAAACGATAGAAGTTGAGATTGTGACGAAGGAACAAATAAAACCGTCGATAGGGTGTCTCTTTCGAAGGCTCATCAAGCAGTGGCATACCGTAATTGACGGAGCCTCAGTCGGGACTTGGGAGGCGCACAGGAAGGGGTTGGAGTCGAAAACTCAGCGGAGCCTCTAAGAACAGCACATCACGTGAAAGCCTGGCAAGACGAGGGCAAGTGGTTCTGAATTCAGTTGCATCTGGGATACCCGAGGCACTTTATCTCCACTTTATCTCATCTCGTCGTTCGGCGCTAATCTTTCTTTATTCTCAACCGCGTCTCCCGCAGCCGCGGCAGGCAAGCCTAGCAAGTTCTCGGCACATCGCAGCTCACAATCATGGTCGATTCTGTGAAGGAAGGCACGGATGAGGAGATAGTCAGAAATCGCAAACGTTTCGAACTCGAACTCGAATTTGTGCAGGCTTTGGCGAATCCGTTTTATCTCCACTCCCTGGCTCAACAGGGCATCCTCTACCAACCCGCCTTCATCAACTATTTAAAGTATCTGCTTTATTGGAAGGAGAAAGACTATGCTAGATTCATCCTGTGCGTTTCGAGACACCTCTCCCCCTTTTCTGATATTTGGCCTCACTTAATCTCCTTTGCGCGGCTATCAGCTACCCACATGCACTGCATCACCTGGAGCTTCTCCAGCACGCAGAGTTCCGTTCAGAGATGATGAAAGATGAATGGAGGGAGTGTCTCAACCAGAAGCAGTTTGACCACTGGCGTACATGGTACGCAACCTCCTTCATTCAGGTCACGCTTAAAGGCGAAATATTGGATTCCCGCAGGCGAGAGCCGCGCTATTTCAACCCGTCTGCTGATGGCAATGAGGAACAGGACGGATCTGTAAAGGATGCGAGTTGAGCTATCTGGATGGGATAGGCTCGGGGGGCAAGCCTTCGGTCGATTATCGGCCTGCCAGTCTCGACGAATTTGTTGCCGCTCGCAAAGGGCACAATCACCGGGATGCTTGGGTCACCAGACTCGTCCAGGGCCTTGTGTCCGTGTTCTGTGATGTGTGGCCCAAGAGTAACTAACCACTTTCGATTGCGCCGCATATTGTTACAGGCAATGCACACCAGCACAGTGGCCCGGACGCCACTTATAAGACTATGTACTGTATTTACTAGGAAACGAATGAGCAAATCCCTATGATTGGCACCGTCTTTCCCATCGGGCCATCCTACCAGGCCAAATTTTCCTGAAATAGCGTGATTTGCGCCATGTTACTTTAGACTGTATTAGGTTCTTGATGCGAGGTTGCGTTTGCTGGTGCGCGGGGCCGGTGAAATTGACGGCAAGCCGTGGCTGCGCTGCCGCACAGCAACATCTTCATTCTGTGACTCGAAGCATTTATTTTTATGTCTACAGCTACAGTCCATTATCGTCATTATCGTCATCCATCACCCACATCATCGTCATTCTCGATCAGTTCCCGTTCCTTCGTGACCAGACCCCACGCTTCACCAGTTCCACCCTCACGTGCCGAGCCCTCGGGGAACTTCACTCCCCAAGAGATAGCATAATGGTCCAACACTAGTTCGAGTTCCTCCACCTCATCAAGCATCTCGAGCTGAGATAGCCTCTGCAGTTCCTGAGGTTCAATGTACTTGCGCCTGATCTCACGCAGCGTCACGGCCTGTGCCGTCGTGAAGCCCAGATCGAAGAACCGACGCGACAGCGAGTCAAGATCCGCGTGTGGCTCTGCGCCGGGGAGTGACACGCCGCGCAACTGTTACGCCGCCGCGACGATCACAGATCATTCATGTCACATCAAAGTCAAGTCAGGGTGAGCACACGCGAACGGAGGTAAGGAAGGGAGAGAGGGGGGGAGGGGCGCATCGCACCTTCAAGTTATTCAACATAACTCGTCCAAACGGATCATTCAACTTGAACATCTCGTACACAACGCCGCCGAGAAGGCCGCCAGGTGCAGTGGCAATGTAGTCGACGAACCATCGGATGAGAGCGTTGGACGTGGCGGGATGCATATAAACGAGTACGCATTCGAAGAGAAGTAATGTCGGCAGTGTAGGAGACAGCATTGGTTCATCATCGTCATTCTTGTGACCAGCGCTCAGAAGTGGCGCTAACGAGGTAGCTGGAGGCGTGCGCAGATCCACGGGGAGAAGGTTATATACTGGTGTACGGAGCGTGGTCCCGCCTCCGCCTATGTCCCCATAATAAAATCGCGTGAGAATGACAAGACACGGGGGACTGAAGGACGTGAGTAGCTCACGGACGGAGATATCACTTTCAGCACCCAATGCAGCGCCCAATACCCTATTCTTCCGTATAGACATGACCTTTCTCGACGTATTCTCCGCAAAATCTAATTCAATGTATCGCTGCAGCTTGGCAGCATGTGGGCCATTCTACCTACCACCAAATAATAATAAAAATGAGTTATTCAAATCACGGGGGAAAAAGAGGAAAAACGCACAGAGAGGCGCCAGAATCGCGTATCGCTACCTGCACCGAAGCTTACGATCTGTACTTTATGCCGGGCAGCAGCGAGACGAAACCAATCGTCAAGAAGAATATCGATCGCCCGAGTTCGGAGATAGGTGCCTATGTTGATCAGCGGTGGGCGTGGTTGTTGTAGATGGGACCGCGGGATGAGCGCTGCGATGTAAGGATCGGCGAGATAACCTTTCCGGACGGCGGAGAGACGGGCAATGGCAGCGTCATTGTCAGTTGCGCGGGTGGGAGCATCAGGATCGGTGTTCTTTGTCGGCGGCTCGAACATTTGATGCTGCCAGTGGAAAAGGGGTGGTGGAGCCAAGGGGTCGGATGAATGAGGGCTCATAGATAGAATTTCACTTGATCTCTACCAATGCGGGAACATGCTAACAAACATGAAAATGCTATCAATGTGCCTACCGTGCGACAGGACAGGAGGGAATCGATGTAACGAAACGAATAAGTAATGTGCCAGTAATGGTGAACGAACAAGTGAAAGGAAGACGGCCGAGGATATAGAGTAAGGGGTGCTTTAGCGAGTCGTACAGTAAGATAGTGGGAACGACACAGGACAAACGGAGCAGAACATGAAAAGCAAAAACCGTGCTACAACAGTCTATTGAGTTTATCAGGGTCCAGTGTCTTCTCAGCTATCCGCCTGCGTCGCTCTTCGTCTTGGTCTAAGCCAGAGCCCCTCAGTAAGATGGCGAAGTACGGCCAAGCCTTCGGTATATCAACCGCAAGGTCATCCAGGGCCTCCGCCAATCTGCTGAATCCATCCTCGAAGACCCCAGGACTGCACAAGTCCTTTTCCCGTACACGGACGAAGAGGTCGCCCACTAGGGTCACGTCTGGTTCCTTCATCTCAATGGATTTCATGACCAGAGTATCCACCAGCCAATAACGGTGTTCCGTTGGAAGACTAGAAAAGTACGTCTCGGCCTCATCGAGCATGCGAATACCGAAGAATTCTTTTGTGTCCTCTTCAATCTTTGCTTTGGACTCTGCTTCCGACATAGCTGGTGTGAGCGCGCCAGATTCTTCTGCAGCCTCATCGTCCGAGCCATCCTCAGACACAGCAGGTGTAGATGCTTTCGACTCTTCTCCAAGCGGCTTGGACCGCGGGAGAAGTTGTAGTCTCCGCCGCTGTGGGGCAGGATCAGATGGGACACCGGAGGCGAGATCCACACTGGGCTTCCTGCTGGGTGGCCGGCTACTCTTGGATGTGGGAGGGTCTACCACAATATCCGTACTCTGGAGCATTGAGAACATGTTTGAGCTCGTTGAAGGGGTACGGGACATTGGTGGGTCACGGCTCTTGGGATCTGTTCCCTTCTTGCCAGAAAACACGCTAGCCGGCCCGAAGGATATTGGCGTCGTCTTGCTAATCTTTCCAAACTGTGATAGATCGCCTGCCTTCGGCGGCTGCTGACGAGGAGGGGCACCAGAGCCAGCAACAGACCATCCGTCAGGATGAGAAACCTCCGCAGTATCGCGGTTGCCGCCACGGCGAGAACCGCCTCGTGACATACTAGCATTCTGCCTCATGTAAGCGTCTTTTTCCTGGGCCTGTTTCTCCTTGGCGGCCTGTTTGATACCTCTGTTAGCCACAGGTAGCCTACGAACCCGGTTTAAAACCTACTGTTTCATGAACTTGGGCAATCGTCGTGGGAGCAGCAACGGCATTACGAGGAACCCATCTACGTTCGCGAAGCTCGATGACATCCTGCAAGACGGCGTGTCAGCTATCACCAGTCAGGGACATGAAGGGATTGTGACACTAACCTGAAGCATAAACATCATCCGCGAGTTGACGTTCTTGTTTTTCGTCAACTCCCGCATGCGGGAAAAGTACACATCCAGATGTGCCCGAGCCTTCTGCGTATCGAGTAGACTGCCGACCGTCGTTAGGAGCTTGCATAGGCTCTCGATCTCTTCCTCCTCGGGATTTTCCACGTTGCCAAGAAGCTTCTTGATGCACTCATGCATGATGCGCTCTGTCAACATCTGCAACTTGAAGAGTTCACCAATGAAGCGGATGAGACCTAATCCACGACGCTTCGCCTTGGCGGCGGCGTAGTATTCATCTGAGTATAGTTCAGACTCTTCGCCTCCGCCTCCTTTGGTCTTCTCGTTTGCTTCCTTGATGGCCTGGTCTTCAGTTGCCTTGGTCGCTGCAAGGGCAGCGGTTGTTTCCTTAGCGACCCACCCGCGCTCAAAGTCCTCCTGGCAGCGGTTTAGAAGATATTTCCGGAACAGTTGACCGCCCGCGAATGGCTTGCCCTCAGCATTTTTAATGCCATCGTCTTGTACCTTTGGACTGATTTGTTCCATCATCTTGCGACACAGGCGCGCATACATCTCGGAAAACGTCGCTTCGTCGGTGGCCTTCTCAAAAACAAGCTTGATGACTTGTATCAGCGTCCGCCCATCCTTTTCTCTCTCCGACTTGTTCGCCCATGCGATGATTTGGTCCGAGATGGAGTCGAAGCGTTCCATTGTGAGTTTGTTCAGCAGCCCTTTTACCTTGCGCTCGACCATTTCGGGCGACTCGCCGTCAACACCACCCGGACCATTACGGCGCGTGCTGTTCGCTACCCAACGGTTCGCGGATATTTCTAGGGGAGCAATATGCTCCAGAGGGGGACCCATGCCAGAAACTGGAATTGTAGGACCTGCGTTACCGACGACGCTTGAACGGTTAGAATCATTCGCGCCGCGCTTGCTCCGCGTGCGGTCGCGGCCAGTGCCGCTTTGACTTATTGTGCGCACCATTGCAGGGGGCCGGCTACCGAGTGGTCCACCACTGACAGACGCAGAACGTCCGCCACTAGAGGCGAGAAAACGTTCTTCGCTTGACATCTTGCTCGCCGAGGTCGAGAACTGACCCATCTGGAACCCACTGCCTCCACTCTTGCCCATAGAGCCTGGTATGAAACCGAGGCCAATGGATGCCGATCGGGAATTCGCAGGCATAGACATGCTGCTTGTTGTACGGTTGCGGCCAGAGCCACCTCGAGACATATTGTGAGAGGTGTCAGTCGGTTCGAGTCCAATGACGTCTAGCGGTGGGAGGTTATCTGGCTTCTCCTTGCAGATATTCATAAACTGTAGTAAGAAATCGCGGTCATACCTGTGATGGAACTGCATTAAGAGGGAGTGTACGTGAACATGGATATTGAAGACGTACCGGAATTTACCCTTCTGAGTATTAACATTAAGCTCAACTCTGGGGCTCTTGATACCCTGAGGGTAGGTGATACGGTTGATGTCTTCGATGTGGCGAGCAGTGGCAAGTGCGGAGGGTAAAGGCGGGGCGACGGTGGTATTGATAGTTGCCTGAAGATTCAGCGGACCGGGGCGCTTCCGTTGGTGTTCCGAGGACGGAAGGGTCGTGTCGATACGGAGCGGCTCTTTTTCCAAAGGGTTGGTGGGCGATTCTACAAGAACATGCGGTGTAGGTGACGACAGCAGCGCAAGAGCACCTTTGTTTGCAGAACCTAACTCTTCAGTGGCAGTGACGGCAGGCGGTGAAACGTCATCTTCGACTTCGCCTTCTTCAGGAAGAGAAGTAGGCTCCACATCATCAGCGAGCCCATGGACATCCGCGGAGGCCTCGATAGCGTCTTCCTCTCTTATACGTTGTCGCTCTGCCTCCTCCTTTGCACGTGCTTCTTCTTGAAGCTCGCGTAGCCGAGCCTGCTCTGCACGCTCCTTTTCTGCAATCTCCAGAGCTTCGCGCTGGGCGCGTGCCTCCTCTTCTAGACGCAGACGCTCCTTTTCCTGCTCCTCCTTTTCGCGCGTCTCCCTCGCCACGCGTTCCTCGGCTTCTTTACGTTCCGCTTCCTCTCTGACGGCGCGCTCCTCAGCTTCCTTGCGCTCCTTCTCCAGAGCAGCACGGTTTTCGGCTTCTTTTCGTTCATTCTCGGCGCGCTCCGCTTCCTCCTTCGCCTTGCGTTCCGCCTCGCGACGCTCGTGCTCCTCTAGCTGGCGACGAGCAGCATCTTCATTGGCCCTGATTGTGACCGAATCCTCACCCGGTCTGCTCTTTTCGTCGCTTTCCCTCTCTTCGGCAAGACGCTTTTCCTTCTGCTCCTGGCTTTCAATCCGAATGGGCTGTCGCTTGATATCCTTCTTGATTGATGGAGGAGAAGGTGGAGTAGGTGCAGGTGCAGGTGCAGGTGCAGGAGGAGTACGTTTCAGTGTCTCGATATTGACTTCTTGTCCAGAAGGATTCTTGATTGAGATCTTCTTCCCGGGAACAAAAGCACCAGCATTGGCGCTGAGTGACGTGGGACGAGTTGGAGGAGCAGAAGGTGTGGGTGGGGGCGAAGTGACGGAAGGTGGTGGGTGGGGAGCAGATGGATGAGAAGGTGGGACGATAGGCGGGACGATAGGTGGGATGGCATGCGATTGAGAAGGAGTACCGGGCACCTGTTGTTGTAAGGGTAAGGGTGGGTTTCTTGGTGACATTGGCAGACCTGTGGATGGCGGAGCTGGTCCTGGGGGATGATGAGGCGGTGGGGGCTGATGCTGAGGTGGGAGGTGGCCAGGCCACTGGGGTGGATAGAATTGGTCTGGGGGTACAAATTGTGGATACTAGGGGAAGCAGATGAACATGTCAAAAGGGCTGACGTCATCGAATAAATGGAGTAACACGCACGGTGTAGTATGGGTGCCACATGGCTGTAGGTGGTAGACCAGTGGGCGGGGCAGGAGGCGGATGGGGGTGGGGAGTCAGTCTCGGACTAGGCATAGCCGTAGGTGCGGGTCCAGCACTTGGACCGCCAGAACCAGCTTGCGGCCGCCCACTGACACCGACGCTATTATTTTGGCCATTTGCCATGGGACGCGAGTAGACGGGGGACCGAGGAGTGGAAGAATTACCGTTTTGGCCCTGGCGTAGAGCACTTGCTGAGAAGGGCGGCGGATATGACTGACCCTGGTTGGCTTGTGAAGGTAATGAGGCGGGACGTGAGGCAGGGGAAGCTGCTTCAGGGGGAGCATTTGGTACGGCTTGGGAGGGACCTTGGAAGAGCTTTGCGATACTCCTCTTATCGAACTTTGGAACAGGAGACTGTGCGGAGGGCGGTGGTACAACAGCAGTCTGAGACGAAGTGGGAGTGGCCGAGACAGGGGGCGGACGACTGGTAACTGCGGACTTTGCGGCGTCAGACCCACCATTCCGGACGGCAACGGAGCCAAAGGATCTGACGACGTCCGCAGGTTTAACTGCGGGTGCAGCTGCTGGCGAAGAAGAAATAGGTGCCACGGCATCATCTATCGAGCCAAAGGTTACAGGCGATCCTTGGTGACGTAAATTTAAGGGAGGAACAGGGGAGGAGGATGGGTTAGAACGTACCTTGCTTCACCGCGTTTCGTGGGATGCCGACTCCATCCTTTATGGACACTCCTTGACCAAGGGCACTTGGACGGCGGGAATGAGTAGCATGAAAATTGGCGGGATTTGTGGAGACGGGGGTAGGTGGGGCAGGAGACTGTGAGCGCGGTGTAGTGGCGTTGCTATTTTGTTGTGGAGGGCCCCTTGCCCAAGCAGACTTTGACGGAAGCTGGGGAGGATTCTTTGGCGTTGACGCTGTTGCGGATCTGCTCATTCTAAGAAGAACAGGTCAGCAGGGCCAGGAAGGAAGTAGACAAAATTTAAAGAGAAAGAACGGGATGTAAGACACAAGTCGAGGTCAACTCGAATTGTAGGGGTAGGAAACCGGGAGATATGGAAGGAGAGACGGATGGGACAGGAAAAGGCAGTAGATTGGGCACTGGCACATGCGCATGCGGGGGGTCAAGATGGGAATTTGAAGAAGAGAACAAAGAGAGAGCATTTCGCAGATGGAGATCGAGTGTGTGGATGAGACGAGGAGAAAATACATACGAATGTGGACAAGTATCGCCTGTTGGGATGGGGGGGAGATCTGGATTTTTGTGGGAGAGGTGTGGGTCTAGTACGCGCTCGGGTGGTCTTTTCGAAAAATGACCTGCCAGCAGGCGAACTAACTAGCAAAGTAATGCGACAAAGGCAAAAGAAATGGGAGAAGAGGGAGGGGTGGGGGAGGATGGACGAGTGAGTCCGATCCAGAGGAGTCCTGGGGACGTGCAAGAGCACAGGCGGGGAACAGCAAGCCGAGAAAAAGGCAGGCCACTCGATGCCCCGGACACCCCCACTCAACGGGACCCCAGAGAGCCCAATGAGATCCGATCCGACATTCCGGACAGGTGGTCTTTCTTCCCCCCTCGACGGCCGCATATAATCACCTGAGCCAGCAGTCAGCCATGAGTTTGACTCGTAAAAATGCCCTCCAACTCTCTTTCCCTCTCACTCGCAGAGTCAGCCCTGTTTCTCCGCGTCGTCCACATCTCTCATCAGAGCCCCTCATCCCTTGAAAATGTCCCCCCTGCCGTCCTCCGTGGCCTTTTGGTCCTCTCCTTGGCAAAGCCCACTCGCATCTCTAGCATCCAAGTCGAACTCGTCGCCCAATCAGTCACAATCTGGCCAGAAAGTATAGCTGCCTTTATCTGCTTTTCTCCGCTAGATTCATTTACAATCTCCGTAGGACAAGGGGCGCGTCACCCCCCAGAGTTGCAGGAGAAGATTAAGCTTTTTTCTGCCACTCATACCTTTTTTCAGGCACCCGTTGCTACCACGGGCAGGCGTGCCCTCTCCCTTGATCCTGGGATCTCTTACTACGCAGACCAAGACGAGTTCACTAGTCACCCTCGTCGCTCCACACCATCACTAACACGCGAACGGCAATTCAACCCCGTCGATATACCTCGAGGGCGAGAACGTGCTCGCGCGAACATTGAAGTAAATGAGCATACCTCGCAGCACGAACCTCAAGGCGTTCATTCGCGCTCCCTTCGGGCCTTTGATTCCCCTTCTCCCATCTCATCGGAGGAGGAGGATTCAGTCCCTCCGCTTAACTCACGTCAGCTTTCCTTGCCTCCACCGCAGCATCGCCATCTTTCAGCTGCGGGTGAGACCCAAGTCTCCTCCAATGACAACCTGTGTGAGCGCCCTCGTTCCCAAAGTCGGGGACGAATGAGTGCACGATTTAGCCTCGCCACCGTTCCCAGCTCCATATTACAAGCTGTGCGTGGCGTTAGTGGCTCCAAGGAACGCAGAGGTGATGACCATTCCCCCCTTCCTCCCGATTCTCTTAGGCATCTGGGCGAGCCTGTTGGCTTGGATGGTAAAGGGCAGGGTTCAGCCGATTTTGGAGACGGATGGCAGGAGTTTAAAAAAGGTATGCCGTTAATTTCGATCTATACTACCTCGCCCTGAGGCATTAATCAACTTGTAGGGACATACACGTTCCCCATCTCTTTTTCAATTCCCTCTCACATGCCGCCAACCTTGCAATGCGACTATGGGTCTGTTGCCTGGCGTCTAAAGGCAACCGTACATCGCCCTGGCCCATTCACCCCCAAACTTACTGCCTCGCGTGACGTTATGCTTGTTGCGTCACTACATGAAGACGATAGGGAAGACGTTGACAATGTCACCATTGAACAGTGTTGGGAGGATCAAATGCAGTATATGCTTACTGTCTCTGGCAGGGTGTTCCCTATCGGAGGCATTGTTCCGATAACGCTCACAATCTTGCCTATGGCAAAAGTTAAGATATTCGGACTCACAGTTCATCTTGAAGGTGAATAAATTTGTCCCTGTTTCCGACTACCCATTACTCACGTTAGCAGAGCGGGTGGATTACTTTGCTTTTTCGCCCATGGTATGCCGTAAGGATCCCAAACGACGTCTCGTTCTTCTCTTTCTAGAGTCTAGAGATGAAAATTCTCCACTTCTCCCACTCCCGGAAATGGTGACGCCAGTCACAGATCATCCACTACTCTCCCTTATCAAGACCGCTGATAACCCATCGGAATTCGCGGCGAATTTGATGGGTCCTGGTCCGTGGAGTTTCCAAATGGCTTTGACTGTGCCGAGAGTACATGGGTTGTTGCACATTACGAACAAGAACAAACGTGCACCGATTGAGATCACTCACACACTCAAACTAACAATCCGCGCTCAGCGAGGCGACGATCAACATATAGACCCAGAATCGGGGAAGCCAAAACAGTTTGAGATTGTGATACGAATGCCCGTGTACATTCTTTCAGTGCGTTCCTATGCTCTTAAAGGAAAATTGTCTGCATTGATACATACTGTCCGTCGGTGTCTTTCGTTAGTCTTTGTCAAACGCCCAGAACACCGCACTCCCGTGCTACTCCGAGCGTGCCGATGCAGCATCCCCTTCACACCCACCAGTAGCACCTCGCACCTCATTCGAGGACAATGGGCACTTTCAGTTCAACCTACATCGTTCCTCTGTACCACCATGTGCTTCGGGTGCACTTGCGCCTTTCGCATCGCCTGAAGCGCGGACATCACCTGAAATGGACAGCTTTTACGAACGCAACGTGATCTTCGAACGATTGATTACCGGGCAGCAACGCGAGGATGGTGTTGTCCCGCCAGCTTACTGCGCTACACCATGACTTTATGACTAACGAACTTGGACGAATAACGACGTCGAAGATCTACTAATATTTGCACACACTATCAGCATTTCCGTTACCTTTAATTAGCGTATGATATTTAATAATACCGGACGAGACAATACGCCGTAGCGTAGCGAATCCATGGAACAAAAATGGCATATTTTATTTAAGGTTGGATGAACCAATCAATTGTCGATTATCTCGCGAAACAATAAAAGCTGTGTAATAATATTATCGGATGGGTGTTGTCAACAGTTCTTCATGCACGTTGAAATAGCTAGCATGGGAAATCAGCACTACAGCCAAAATGCTCAAGTAAAGGGGCAGAAAATAAAAACTCACGTCTCGACGCGTCCCTCAGCACGACACGAGCCCTCGCCATTCTCGCCCCAAGTAACGATCCACCGACCGAGCACGTTCCCCGCACCGTCCAGCGTCTCCGCGACCGTCTCTTCCGAGCCAGGCCGCATACCGATAGCATCCTCAGGCGGTAACTGCACAGACCGCGCAAGTTCCCATCGCGCGAACGCCCGCGTCGTATCGCAAAGAAAGGCTGGATCGTATACGCGTGTCGTAAGTGGCGATAGAGTTAGCGTTAGCGTTGTCAGTTCAATCCCCGCTGGCACATTCTCGTTGTGCGAGTGTGTCGTCGTCTGTTCCTGGCTTTGCGATTGTGGTGGTTGTTGCTGTGTTTCGGGTTTGTGGGAGTTCGTGGGGGTTGGGGAAGGAGAAGGAGAAGGAGAAGGAGAAGTGGTTGTAGTTGTGGTTGTGGTGGCTAGATTGCGCAAGGTTGTGACGTATGGTCTACCGCACCATGCTACGAGCGCCGTCGACACGCCGGACGTCGCGAGTGCAGTTGTGGCAAGCACGGCCCGGGCTGTTGATGGGAGAGAGGATTCGACTATGAATATGAAGGGAGAGAGAGAACTCGCTAGTGCCAGCGAGGAGAGAGAGAAGATCTTGAGACGCCGGAAGGTCTGTGTTAGAGGCCCGACGTAGATCACTGAGGACGAAGAAGCATTAGCGCCGGCGCTCGCGTCTTTGTCACGGTCATT
>QFEZ01000786.1:0-56944 GCA_003316425.1 Russula lepida | reverse complement strand
GTGTGGGGTTGGACGAGTATGAGTAGCAGTAGAGGAGTTTGGTTGCCTAGATAATAGGACCGGTATGGAATAGAATAGTCTGCATCGCACAAACGTTCTGCTCGTACTCGCAGAGGGTAGTACAGAACTTGGAATATAGAGTGCTCGTTGGTGCATGGAGTGCAATGTTTCGTGAACACTCAGGCGAATCCGGGATAGTAACCCGGGTTATGGACACGCGGCGCCTCGGCATACCAAAAACGGATCAGCGTACAGTGTTTACTCAATAGGGCGATCAACTGATCTGGTTATCGCCATATTATAGATCACGAGTAGCAGAAAAGACTCGCACAGGGTATTTTTTGGCCCCGGGCACCTGCAGGGATCTACGTCTCGCATCTGTACAGGCCCCACACTTGCCGTAAATACACTCGTCAGCGTCCATCACTTTCCCTATTCACCAATTCATCCAACCCATGACAATTGTCATTTGTGGAGAATTGAAGATCCCAGTGACAGTCATGGATAGGGACGCAGATCTAAGAGGATCGTCTCGTAAACATGTTGTCTAGCCGCGCAAAAGTCATCAGCTGGGAGAGAAGGGTAGTTCTATAGATACACGATACACACGATAAATCTAAAAACTTGCATGTGATCAAGTTTGCATACAATATGCGGTAGCGGTGGGTAATCAAATTACGAGCTCTAGCAATAAACAAATGCCGACTAGAGATGATAGAGATGAGGGTATGCCAAATCAGTCGTCACTGGCATAGCTTGTCAGCAATATTCCACTGCGGAGTGTGCCAGATACGTACTCAGCAGGTTCCCGTCGAAAGAAAAGATCTATCGCCGCGGAGAACGCACCAAAGGCCACGCCACCTCCAAGTGCGCCTGTCGGTCCAGAATTCCGCGCGAGGATCCCCCCGGCGACAAAACCAGCGGCGACAGGGTTCACCATATCATTCCGCGCTCGATACTGTCCGTGAACTAGAGTCAGCAGCGGAGCCAGAGAACTCGTAAGAATTATCCACGAACCGATTCAATTACACACTCGATCCCGGCGTATAAAGCCCCAACTTTACCAAAACCTTTTCCGCTCTTCCACATACCTCGACCCATATCTTTGAAGATCTCCATGGTCTTTTGTGTGGTGTTAAGATTCTGTCGTAGAAGTGGGTCCTCGTATGCAAACGACGAAGACATCAAGGAGAAAAATCCACCAGCGGCAAAACCTAATAAATGTCTTAGGAACGATATAGGAGATACGAAAGTAGACATACCGAGGACACCGGCCATGGTCATTTTTCCGACACACGACTCCATCCCGGCAGTCATGTTGTCCTGGTATTTTTTGACCTGCATCATGTTGGCGCGATCTTCCTCCGTCATCCCTGGAGGTAGAGGTTCCTTTCCCGCAGGAAAAAGAGGAGCCAACAAAGGGTTCTGCATTGTTGGGAACCTTGCAGTGACTCGGATGTCGATGTCGACGGTGTCGCGGCTCGCAGCTCGCGGCACCAAATTTGCTCCGTGTGACGGTCCGTAACGGCCCGTTACCAGTTTTCGATTTCGAATCGAAGACAGTCGAGTAGCGACCCTCCCACCGTCCTATTTCACCTGGAGTATGCAGACGCCGATATTCTACCCAAAGGCCGAATTTATCGAAACGGTAGGCGTCACTAATTTTGATAAAATGCGGGATTCACGTTGCGACGGTCAAGGACACGGGGAACAAAGTCTCGCGTCGCGCCACGATTTCAGGACCTCAGAACATTATCTTAGGCGGGAAGACGATCATTTCGAACGGTGCTATCATCCGAGGAGACTTGAAGCGTGCTGGTCCTGGACACGCCGTAGTCATCTCTTTGGGGCGTTATTGTCTCGTGGGGGAAGGATGCGTCATGAGGTACGTCTCGAGCCGTCTTATTCATTCCTCCAACGCAATCCCATCCCATCCCATCTCATCTCATCGTGTCTGGTCCAGGCCTCCTTACAAGACCTATCGTGGCGCGTTCAACTATTATCCGATGAAGATTGGTGACTATGTTCACATCGGTGCCAATACCATTGTAGAAGCTGCGACCATTGGCAATCATGTAGAGATCGGGAAGAATTGTGTTATCGTGAATACGCTTGCTTATCCCTTTTATCTTTCGCTTCTGACGTTTGCGTACCTTTTTGCTTCGGCAGGGTAAATTCACAATCATCAAGGATTGCGCAAAGATTGCGGATAATTCCATCATCCCACCCAATACGGTCATCCCAGCGTTGACTCTCTTTACTGGCTCGCCTGGTGCGCGACACCGTATCACGAAAAAAATGCCAACCTCATATTCACTTGATATAGGTCATTTCGTGGAAGATCTTCCAGAGTCCACACAAGAGGTCGTTGAGGCACGTACCAAGTCATATTACGCACGGTTCCAGCCAGCAGAACGGTAACTGCATGACATATTTCCCCTGTTCATTCAGGGCCATCTCTCAACTGGCCCTACATGTGAGTTGTTCTTCCCACACCCCACCTTGCTTCTCGACACGTTGGGGTCGGTCGAAACGTTGGGCGTTGATTAATTCCTTCCGTAGGTGGCGACGTCATCGACATACTTATCACGGAAATCTGCTTGATTTTCCTCGTGATCTCCTACCACATATTCGCCGCATACCTTTGTCATGAGGTAATCCTCGACTTCCTGGCGCAGACAGAAGTTTGGCGGCAATGAGGCAGGATGAGGCACTCTATGCATAAGGTCAAGTATTGAGGACCTACGAAGATAGTGAATGCTTGTGTTGATTCAAGCTTGGCGTCATCGAACCATAATTTATCCTAACATTTGTCTTGGTACTGTACATTATGAATCACAAAACGCGAGAATCCATACTTGTCCTCGAAACTGGATGGCCTGTAACACCAGAGTTCAAGGGGTGGGCGTTGACAATCTCAGACCAGGAGCTGTCAGTGCCCAGCATCTACGACAGTCAATGCAAACAAGCAACTTGAAGGAAGGCGCACAAGCGCGGTCACGTGATTATCTTATCGGACGGACGGATCTCCGGGCCGGACATATGTTTCTCCGCACTCTCTCCACGCCCACGCCCATCCATCGCTCTGACAGCTCTTGTGTGCACCTTGTATTACTCCTGAACACCCATGGAAAAGCCGATTTCAGGGAAGGTTGTCGCGCAGCATAACTCCAGAGAAAGCTGCTGGATTATTGTTCACGGTATATACTCACACAACGCAGGAGTTTCTCATGCAAACGGCTTTCTGCAGGAAAAGTATACAATGTCACTGATTTCCTGGATGGTATTGATACTATGTTTGACCTCCATTAACCTACTTACACTTGTTTCTACGCTGCTTTTAATTAGAACATCCTGGTGAGGGTCTCACCAGGACATCTACCGACGACGTTTGTCATATCCTCTAGGTGGGAGCAAGATCATATTGAAATATGCTGGGAAAGATGCTACGTCTGTCGCTGAATATCTGCAACCTTTTCTAGTCGAACTAACGCGGCACAGTCAGGAATACGAACCGATCCATCCCCCAAATGCCATCATTGATAATCTTCCTCCAGAGAAGCAGTAAGGACTCCTCGTCTTTCACGAAAACACACAGATACTAATTTTAGGCAGCTTAGGGCCAGTAGAAGAGGGTACAGTTGAGAGGGTCGAGGTCAAGGTAACGGAGCAGGAGAGAGCGCGCTTGCAACGTGTTGAAGCACGACCACCTCTATCTGAAATTCTTAACTTGCATGACTTCGAAGTGCGATATGCTCTCGATCTCCCTCTTGTGACCATCTAACTGCTGTTCAAGGCGATTGCGAGACTCACAATGCCCGAGAAGGCGTGGGCATACTACTCTTCAGCTTCGGATGACGAAATTACCATCCGGGAGAATCACGCGGCCTTCCACCGGTACGTACAGCTGGTAGACTTAGACATGGAGAATTTTGACAACTAAGGTTTTGGATTTTCAGGATCTGGTTCAAGCCACGGATTCTGCGTGACGTGACAAAGGTTGATTGGTCAACGAGGATTCTAGGTCACCCATCAAGAATGCCGATATACATAGTCAGCGGCCTCAATATCTGTGTGAGTCGCTAGTGACGTTGTAGACAGACTGCGACAGCTCTAGGAAAACTTGGACATCCCGATGGAGAGCTGAATTTGACTCGAGCCGCCGCGAAACACGGTATCATTCAAATGGTGCTCCCATCACGTATCCTTTCCTGCTCTCACAGCTGATGTGGAGTCCACCTAGATACCTACTCTATCTTCATGTTCCTTTGACGAAATAGTCGATGCCGCTCAACCAGGTCAAGTGCAATTCTTCCAGCTGTACGTGCCCTATTACCTTTATTTTTCATGAACTTCACTTTCGAACTCTGAAGATACGTCAACAAGGACCGTGCCATAACGAAGCGCATTGTGCAACACGCCGAAAAACGCGGCGTCAAGGCGCTGTTTATCACCGTCGATGCCCCCCAACTGGGTCGGCGTGAGAAAGTTGTCTGATTTGCCGTGTCGCATACCTGAGCTGACATGAAAGGGCAGGACATGCGTATGACATTTGACGCGGCTGATCCTCATGAGATTGGAAAGTCCGACAGCAATCAAGTTGATCGATCCAGAGGTGCCGCAAAGGCAATCACGGTGAGTTGCGTGTTAGGCGAGTACATGCTAACTGACTACAACCGAGCTTAGGGATTTATCGACCCAGGACTGAAATGGGCGGATATCTCGTGGTTCAAAAGCATTACGAAAGGTGATTAGGGATTCCTCTTTCGTCGACTCAACCGTAATAACTGGTTCGACGTCCGATCGTCGAAAGTCCCACTCATCCTCAAAGGCGTGCAAACATGGGAGGACGCTCTGGAAGCATATGATCAGAACCTTGCGGGTGTCGTCCTCTCGAATCATGGTGGGCGGCAACTAGACTTTGCGCGCTCTGGAATCGAGGTTCTGGTCGAGGTTGTCGAGAAGTTCAAGGAGAAGCGTGGCATCACATTCCCAAGTAATCGATTCCAGCTCTTCGTCGATGGTGGCGTCAGGCGTGCGACAGATGTCTTAAAGGCCGTTGCCTTGGGTGCAACAGCAGGTGCGTATCTCACGCCGTGGATTGCAAAGGAGAAAAATAGATACCTGAGACTTCGTTTCAGTGGGAATAGGTAGACCTTTCCTGTATGCGTTCTCAACCTATGGCGTCAATGGAGTTGATCATGCCCTCCAAATTCTGCAGGTAGGTTGCTTGGCCAAGAACTTTAGATATTTCACACCCCTGATTTCCGGATCTCTTCTAGGACGAGTTTGAGATGAACCTCCGCCTTCTAGGTGCCCAAACTATTAAAGATGTTGTTCCTGCCATGGTGGATGCATCCACTATACACTCTCATCTGGTCGCTGTCCCTCATGATCAACTATATAACGCCAATTGTACGCGCTTTTCTTCCCGACTTCTACGGATATTAACTATCTTCAAGATGAGAACATGCAGCATGCACGTCTCAGGGATGTCAAAGCGAAGACGAAACTCTAGGGCCTGATCTACAATCATTTGGAACCTTATTTCGCATGCTGTGCAATTGCTGCGTTAAAAATTAGCTTTCCTGTCCATTTGATATCCAAATACGTCAGATTATAATATTGGGTATCGGAATACCAATCTGCTTGTTATGCTACAATGCGCGACGCATGGCAGATAAAACGCACTAAGCCTAAATATTATGGAGGTGAGGTCTCCGATTAATCGATGATCGATGGATCTATCCTCAGTCTACCGTTAATGTCTCCCACCTCGCCACCACGGCCCACCACTACTCATCTGAGCAGCGACCATCCAAGCCTCATGGCGAAAAGCAGCTACCGCCTCCGTGTCAGCGTCCCTATCGGCGCGCCAAGCCCGAAGTTCCAGCGCGCGGGCGAGCGCACTGAACCCCGCCGGGCAGCCCACGTGTGCCGCAGGTCGGGCGGCGAACGCCTCGCGGTGGATGAAAATCAGCTCGAGGTATTCCCCGCATGAGGTCTGCAGCCCGTCTGCCCCGTCCGTGTCCGGGTCGTAAGAACGTGTGAAAGACTCCAGGAGTGCGCAGGGGGGCGGTGTGGCCGTAGCTGCCGCTGCTGGTGGAGAGGGAGGCGCGTCGGAGGAACTTGAGGAGGCCGTAGTGTCGGACTGGTTCGAGGGTTTGTCAGTGCCATGAAAGCGTGAGATAGATAGATAGAAAAAAAAAAGTGTTATTTGTTGGAGGGGGGGAGGGGAAAGGGGCATGGACGACGCCGGCAACTACGAGGAGGCGAATGATAGTCTTATGATGCTTACTTGGTAGTTCCCTACGTCGTTCATTTGGGTGTCGGACGCGCTGGGTGCGGTGGGTGCTGGTTCGTTTGTCATGGTCTGCCTCCACACAAAAGTTAGAGGGGCTGTCGAGCCCGCCAACTTGAACTACGGCGGATCGATGAGGGGGACCCACCCTTATCCTTTGCTGTAGACTGAGCGACTCCAGCAAAGCTGCAAGTTCGATGTCAAGCTGGCAAGGAGGGACATCAGCATCGATAGGCATCAGTTAGGGGGGATGAGTGGGAATGGGAAGGTCTAACCTCGGACATGGGGTGAGAATGGATGGGAGAAGGCATCGTCACGACCATTGTCTCCATTATGATAGCTGCTATTGTCGTTGTTCAGTGGTGTGGTGTCAAGATGATGTATGGCTCGGGCTCTTCCTTTTATTCAAGGAATGGTGAATGGTCGAGTCATGGAGTCACGTCACATTCATATGAATTAGGGGCACGCGCGTGCCGTGCCGTGAGCCTCATGAAGGGGTAACCTCACCGTTGCCACGCCCCCTGCAGCAGTCAGATCAGGCGTGCTGGGCTCATGGTCGATTCAACCAGGCTAAACCACAGGGGTTTAAGGGCATGCATAATTTGTCGTCGGGGGTAGGGGTGATGATTAACTAAGACTGTATACGAGGCAGTCCGTGACAGTGTGAAAGCATGCAAAAGAGACAACGATGATGATTATCGTAATCACATAACTGCCATCTTCCCGCACATCAATTTCCATCATTCACGAGGCAGATGGACATACGTCACCTTCCCTGGGTTAAGCGACCATCGGACCACGGAGCGGCTATCGCAGCGCCCCGAAACCTAAAACGAGGCACAAAGCAATGCAAGCGCTTCCGAAAATAGAGACTGATAATTCAAACACTTCCCAGAGACACGCAACGACCCCAATAACGACCAGTGCGAAACCAACAAGCATAAAGCATGAACATACACCATGGCAATTGTTCAAAAGGCGCCCCAAAGCAACGGCATTCTCTTGGACATCGGCATTATGGTCGTCGTCAGCGTCGCCAGTAGGGGTTCCAACGCATGGCACAACTGCGCTAAGGTTGAATAGTGACACGCGCCGCATGCCCATGTCAAGACCTGCTGGATGACGCAAGTGCGCATCGACATGTTCTGTGATAGCCGAAAGCAACGAAGATCTCGCGCCGGTAGAGGTCGTTGAGAAGATCCGGGTGGAGGGCATGGAAGTCGGGTGGACATTTGATGTGGCATTGTGTTCGAAATTCTCCTCCGAGAATCTCACATGCCCTGACTCGAGGGCGGAGGGTGCCTGCGTGTTGGCGATGACAGTTGGTTCTGATATGCGGGGGTTCACTGATCTATTATCATCCGTGATAACGGCAGTCCGAGGAATCGGTGTTTCGGGGGCCGCTTGCGCCTCGTTTAATCTGTGGCGGATGAGGAGAAGAGAGCCTATATATGCTACGGAGGCTTATCGCACAGGATCACTTTTCTATGGGAGCCACTAAACTGTATACAAGAGACCCTTACCAGCTGCCCCATGAAAGATCAAAGAACCGGTCAACGAAGAAAGGATCACATTGCTTGCCAGACTCCCGTCATTCTTGCCTGGGGCGAGCTTGAGTAACAAACCGTCAATGGTCGTAAAGAAACTAGCCTGCACGCGCGGGTCAAGTTAGACAATTTCCACCATGAGGTAGACGACTGACACAAATGCTAATCAATCGCAGGCGATCAGCCCAGATCTGGGTGACGTGGACAACTGTATGCGCTGCAATGGTCTTCGAAAAAACTGCTTTCTCTCGCGTGGCGACTTTTAAAACCCTGTTTCATTTGCTAGATAAATGACACCACAATGACCCACTTCTCGTATGAGTAATAGGCTTGACGACTGGGGATTGATCCGGCAGGGAACTAGGGTCTGTTTGTGTTACATGTATTGGCGAGATCAAAAGATCATCCCAATGAAACCTACCATAGGGCAAGAGGACCATCGTTGGACGAAGGTCGGGGATGATCTAGGACCATATGCGCATACATATTGTCAGTCGTGACTCTAGCATCTCTTGGGTGCTCTGGCTAATGGGGCCAGTACGAACCTGGGACTGGGATACCTTTGGGGATGTAGAAACTTTCACGGGCGTCTACGATTCTGCCTGAATGAAAGTGAGTGCTGAACGCTGTGCACTGACACGCTAATGTCGGGGACGCACCAGCGCCACGAAATGTTGGCGTGACACCGCTGAGGGTGACAGACACTACGACGGCGACTCCTGCTGGACCTGCTTCTAATGGAAAAAGCTCTGCCATTTATGGAAGCAAGAGTACTTAGAAGGTCAAGTTGGGAACACAAATAGATAACAACACGGCCGCCAGCAGGTCACTGCAGGTACTCGTGACAGCTATTCTGATTATTCCAAGACGTAACCTCTGGCTGAAGCACTAGTACTCTTGGTGTCCGTCTCACAGACGGTTTATTTTCTTCGAGTAAGAACATGATGACTGTCATTTTGCGAGGCTGTAGGTTCCTTGTGGACCTATTTTTAACGTCTACGTCCATAATCTAGGTCGTAATCATAGCGAATCAAGAACTGGTATAACGTGAGAGAGCTGAGTGACGCAAGGTATGAAGATCATCGAATTCCGAGGAAATGGGTCCCTTCGATGTTAGACTTGGTTTCAATGTAACGCTGCAAGGCCCAGGATTATGCAGACACCGACACATGCACTGCCGAATATTGCGACGAAATGGTCGAGCATGGCCCAGAGGTAGGCAGCAATTCCCGTGATGACCAGTACGAAACCAGAAAGGGCAAAGACGGTGCATACGGTGTGGCACCTATTCAGCAGGCGCATTAAGGCCGTTGCATTTTTCTCCTCGTCTGCTCTAGGGTCGCCATCAGGGGTGGCGCCGCATGACAATAGCGCCGTGAAGTCCAACAATGATACGCGCCTAAGGTCGATCTTGAGCAAGGGTGGATCGTCCAGGAGGGACGTGAACGTATTAGAAAGCGTTGAGAATAACGGTGGCCACCCAGCGAGAAACGGTGTGGTGGACAAAGATGCGAAAGCATGGGCATTGTGATGGATATGCTCGACCTTATGGCGGGACCTAGAATTTCCGGACTCTAAGGCGGAGGGAGTTTGCACCTTATGGCGGGACCTAGAATTTCCTGACTCTAAGGCGGAGGGAGTTTGTACCTTATGGCGGGACCTAGAATGTCCGGACTCTAAGGTGGAGGGAGTTTGCACCTTATCGGCGGAGATCGACTTGGGAGCCGCGTATTTGTCGAAGACAGTAGCAATCGAAGATTCAGAACTGCTGGTGGTTGATTGCGCACTCTTTAGCTTGTAGCGGATGAGGACAAAAGATGCAACGTAGGCCAAAATCGCTGGACAGATAGATAAGACCGTCAGCTGGCAACATAGAAATTTAGCTGGATATCTCTACCAGCTGCTGCATGGAATATCAAGGCTCCGACCAACGAAGCAAGCATCAACTTGCTCGTGGGAGAGTGGTCATCCTTGTTCGAAGTCGAAGCGAGAGAGAATAACACACTGTCGACCGATGTGAAAAAACTGGCCTGCATGTATACGTAGATCTAATGGTTCTGGTGTCAAAGATGACGATTGGTTGCTCACATAGACGCTAATTAGTTGCAAGCGGTCGGACCATATTTGAGTAATCCGGGTGATGGTGTGTAAATCAGCAGCCATTGCCACCGCAGCGTTGTCCCGATCTGTGACAGTTGAAGTTAGGACTAGCAAGCTGGAGATCTATATGATATGCGACTTTACTGACGCCGTTTCTGACTTGCTGCTGTTTCGTCATGGACACGTGGCTGGTCTCCCCCATGACGAGGTTCTACGTGCGCATGTTTCACAAATAGTTCAAGTAATGGGATAGGATCAGTAGAAAGAGGAACATACCGGTAGCCACGAACATGGACATTGCTGTAAAAGTCGCAGGTCGATGAAACTGTGTCAGGAACTGAAACCACGCGCGTGAGTTCCAAGTCAGGTGACTGTGACGAGTGCACCATTTTTCTCATGTCCGTTTCTCACGTTTCTCATGTCTGTGTGATGGTGGGGGCACTGGGCCAGTTAACAGATCGTATATAAGTTGGGAGGAGCGAGCTCTCGTCGCTCAGGCCGCCACATTAGGACTTGGCTTGTGTATGTGACGCCCGGGAGATCCCCAACGTTGTTTGGGACAACTGAGCTTCCTTCTTGACAGATATCGATGGTCATCTTCAGCAAAATCACCTCAGGAATCCTGTGTATTTGGGGATAGAGCTCCCTTGATGTGAACACGCTGTGGCACTCGGGTGCCATACTTGCGCCTTCTTCAACTCAACTTGTTGGTCTTTTGCTTTTGCTCGCTCAACCCACTTCGCACAGAGCTCTCTGGCCTTGTTGTACCACTGGTTCTTCAGTGATGCATTTTCCTGCTTTTTTGGTTAGTATTTGCATCATGCATCGTATTCCAAGATGTGTCAAGCTCATGCCCGTCCTCTCCAGATTCTTGCTAGTGCTTGGATGGCGGCTGCCAAGGACATCATCATCACCGTAGGGGGTAACACCACTGGTAATGGGACGACAACTTTTATGCCTCAAAGAGTGGTTGTCGACCTGGGTGATGTCGTCAAATTCAACTGTAAGCTCCTCTCGTGTCCGTAGTCATGCTCTGATCAGCACCGCAGTCACAAACGGGAACCACACGGCAACCGAGTCGACTTTTAGTAGCCCTTGTCTCCCCGCACATGACACAAACATCACCATTAATGGATTCAACTCTGGCTTCCGAAACACCCAGCCTGACACTTCCGGTTCTATTCTGTCCGTCCCCATAACCACGGACAATGTGAACCACACCTTCTGGTTCTATGATTACAACGAGTGTAGCGAGGGTGGTGTTGGTGTCATCAACAATGATGAGTCGTCCAACGAGACGCTTGCCGGCTTTTCGGTGTGTAATTTTGTTCTTTATATATTTTGCCATTTTAGCTCCGCAACTCGCGGCGTTTCACGTTTCTGCACTCATACCTCCCATATGAAGCTTACAAGTAACATCCTTTTTCCAGCGAAATGCCATACGTCTAAATGGCACGAACACTTCCGACACCACCACCACCAGCTATCGGTCGAGTCCCACAACCGCTCCTTCACCCTCGACCAGTCCACACAAATCGGCCGCCAACCGCGTGTTCACAATCGGTGCCATTGGCGCGATCCCATTGTTCATTGCGAGCCTGTTTCTCTAGAATGCCCCGAACATTACTTCGTTAGTACGAACTCTTCCCATGGAGCTCTGGCACTTTGGGCTCTGCTGTTCCCTATTTAAGTCCTTGACGTAAAAGCGTTTGTATTTACGCATAGATCTGGTTGTTCTCTTTCAGTATTGCCATTTTATTTCCACTCCAGCCACGCATGTTGCTTGATGCCAAACGGGTTTTGTTTACAACCGGTGATGTCAACTGTGGCTTGACTTGCTAATCTGTATCCTAGGGTTCTTCGGGTTGACAAACTTGCACAACGTGCGTGTTTCTGGTACCCAAAGTTGTGATTTGCTCATCAACAGAAGAGGTATCGTCAGCTTTGGCATTTTAGTCGCCTTTTGAATGACAGTCGACCGATTTCGCGTTCGCCTCTTGAGGAATGGGTGGTGTATATGAAAGATACTCGCTGTAAACGGTTTCAACTTTACTCATCACGGTACATCCCGCTAATCGTGACCCGTTTCTTAGTCCATGTTGTTGTTTTAAAAGCATCAGGCTTTCTAGCTGGGAATTCGGAAGTATCGGACGACCGTAGTAGTCCGCCGGACTCGGCGAAACGCGCGATGCTCTTTTCCCAGGTTCCCAGGGTATCTCCTCGAACATAACATGATTCAACCTCTTCAGCCTCTTCCTAATCGATTTACAGCGCGTGAAGTTCAGTATCCAAGTCCGAGTAAGACTGGGGTGTATGCTACATGATATCTCCCCGGGAGCTTAGCGGGACTCGGACTCGGACTCGGATCCAAAGTTTCAGTCTAGACGGAACATTGATGCAGTAGACTCAACGCTCCGTCCAGATTAAAACTATGGACTAATAACTGGGCATGTCTCTCTATAGTCTTGCCTTGCTAGTGCTGCGCACATAACTGCTACCTGCATTCACACACATACACATCATCTCTACAATGCTTTCTGAAATTCTCTTCCCAATGGCTTCGGCCAACTCTGTCCCCAGGACTGTTCGCAATTACCATTACGAGCACTTTCCACCTCCATCGGATTCCGTCGAGCTCGCGGCGGAGCTTCGCCGCGGCTTGCGCGGTGTTCCGCATGGTAGCTTTTGGGACAAGGTTAAAAGCGCTGGGTGGCGTCTCCTGCGTGAGTAGTTTTTTAACTGTACATGGCCAACGACACTGACAAAATCTGTGGAGTCAAATTTGACAGCCGCATTGAGCAGCCCCTCCGCCGCCCGGACTTCCCGGTCGCGCCCCCTTCGAGCCCCCGCGCTGTCCCCCGCGCTCGCAAAATCTCCCCAGACATTCACATACATCCAGTCGGACGTCCGGACTTCCTGCTTAGTCCGCCTCGGCCCCAGGAGGACGGTTTCCTCTTCGTTCCTCCGCGTTTATCGCGCTCGTCAAGGTCACGTCGACAAGAGAGATTGCCTCCTTCCTCGCGCCCGCTCCCGACCCCTCCGGGCCCCCCAACCCTTCCAGTCCCCAAGATCACATGCTGCCCATGGGCAAATGGCCTCTCCACACCGTCTTTGACCTCGACCTCGACCCCGTCTTCGTTGTCGGTGGACTCCAACATGGACCCCGAGGACCTGGAGCCTGAGCACGCCCGCTTCTTTGCCGAGATCATGCCCTTCCTCTTCTTTCCCGATCAGGAGAACGACTCCGACGACCACAATCACGACGACAAGAAGTCACGAGACCTCGGAATACCCGAGCCTTCCGTGGTCGCGGAGTCCAGCAACAGGGTGTCCTCGGTACCCCAGGATGACGTTATGGCAATGAGTAGCTCTCAGGCCGAGCAGATCCGGCACGCCGCTGCCGACAGGCAATTCCTAGAGGACCTTGGCTTGACCCCACAGGCCTTCATGGCGCTTCTCGATGGCACTGGCATCGAATGGGATGAAGATGAAGATGAAGATGAAGATGATGGGGACGAGGATGGGGACGAGGACGAGGACTAGGCGCCTCCATTGAGGGTCGTTCCCCGGGACGCAAAGGTAAGTGAGCACGTTCAATTGACAATCTAGGTACGGCGTTGGCTTGCACGACAACACGGGTCCTCCATTTCCATTCCCGTTTTCCGGAATCCTTGGACGGAGCATCTGTCGCAGGGGGGGACCTCCAATCGGGACCACCGACGACGAAACGTTTCGAATCCGACTACTCGACTCGACTCGACTGGCGCCTAGGACCGACTGGACTCTGGGCTGATGGTAGCTGACGGGTGGTCGGTCGTTATCCCTCGGCCGGGATGGCGATTGTACTGCCTGTCGGCGGGGAGAGGCACAATTGAGTTCAGGTATGTCAGCCTGGTTCTAATGCATGACATGATGATCCTAAATTCGGACCAGCTACCTGTTCCAGTCATGACCATCGACTGGGCAGGATGACGTGAGAATGAGACTCGGTCACGGTTCCTTCGGCCGGGAGCTGTGGTTGGGTTTCTTCTCCGTCGTTGGCAGCCTTGAACACTACCAAGCATGGTACTTCCCCTTTGCCTTACGTTAGCACCGTCACTCATGTGATCCTAATGTTAGTGCGAATTCGACTAAAAGTCTCCGGAGATGAGAGGTGGGAAGACTTTTTGGTAGAAATACCAGTACGTCCTCTTCTCTCTCATTTTCTGACTCTGGCTTACGTTCAGAAACTGACCATATCAGCCATGTACCACCAATTAGGCGCAACAACGTGATGGTAGGACTTGCTTGTGGTCCCCTTCGGCCGGGGGGCTGTGGGCGGTCCCTCCTGCGTTGCGGTGCGGCCTTGGACTACTTCAAGAACTGGTATGCCCAGTCGTATTCTGTTTCAGCCTGTCATCAACATATCCCTTATGCCAGCGCGGATTCAGACACAACTGGGGGCAAGTTTTCGTGGAAATGGAATATGTTCTGCAAGTATCGGTACGTCCTCGTTTTTTTTCTCCTTGTTCGCAATCCGACTGATCTCTTCTGCTGTAGCGCTGTTGCAATTGTGTCATCGGGACTGCTTCGGCCGGTGGTCTTGGTGGCGCGTTGCGATGGGTCGCGACGCGTGCTGTGTCCCATGGTCCCGTGAGTCTTCCATTCGACAATCCGCCCATCAACGGCACTGACTCTCGTCGCTTGCGCAGCCCTTCAAGCTCCTCAAGATGCAAGTCCGATGGGTTCCCGGGTTTCTGTGGCTTGGCTGGTTTCTTTACTATACGTTTCTCCGTACTATACATGCTGCCTACTCGTTATGCTCTCCCGACTGTGCATGCTTGCATTTTTGTCTCGCGTCCGTGCTAGTGTACTGCCCTTCTCTGCTCGTGTTTGGCTATGGACCAGATGTCCATTGCGGTCTTTAACCTGTTATGGGCCGCAATGGGCACTTGGTGCTCTAGCTGTTTTCTTCTCCCATTGGCATGATTCTCCATCTTGTAGCGCCTTGCTAGCATTGCTGAGCGTGTACTGTAGTAAACAATCGACGTGTATCCCAACACCTTGTTGATCCTTCGGGTCGTGTTATCCCGGTTGGAACCCATGTGTTAAGGCATATCGAGTGGGCATATCGAGTGCTTTTGTATTGATTATAGACATGTTTCAGTCATAGTATGTTATAAGGGAGCTCGACGAGAGCCCCTAAATAAGAATATAACATCACTCATTTGCCACCTGTGTCGCTTAGTTCAAAGGGGAGGGTCAAGTCCCCAAGTTCAACGCCGGCAACGATACGGCGTTTACGCCTGCCCCCACCACATCGATGGAGAGTTTTACAGCCCAATCAAACTATACATACCCAGTGAATAAGCAACGGGTTTAATCATCGTCTTGGACTTACCTTGCTGCGTCGCAGAATATCCCTCAGTCTTGGCCCACGCTGGCCCAAGGTACGTCCCGCTCTTGCTACTGCAACGACCCTTCGTGTTCACCGGATGCGAAGTTATGAATTCCCTCACCACCCAGTTGGTGAGTGAACCTATGGAGAGGGGAGCCTTATACTCAAGTAGATTCCTTGGCTTGTTGTGAGCCCGAGTGGCTCGACGATAACTCCGCCTGCATCTCAAGACAAGTGGACTTGGAATTCAGAGGCAGGGAAATTCACCAACGCCAGTTACGCCACCCTTCGTCATCATCCGACTACAGCAGCGAAGTGGGAGTAGGTGCGCCAGGGTATAGCGCAAATTGTCCTGGGAGTACCACGTGGGTATCATTTACCGTCCCGCCTCCGATCTAACGAAATGGCTGTAGATATCCCATGGGATGGAGTGCGCCTGCCTGATCCATTCCAGGAAACCCCGCAACCGATGTGGCGGTAGTTACCACGCCCATTCGGGCCACTGGTAAACGTCGCCACAACCATGGCGAAGGGGCCCCAGTTGTAACCAACAGTCACAAGATGGATGCCCCAGAAACGAATTAGGAGTGGCAAGTCAAACGGGATCCTGAAGGCGGCGCGGACCGCTCGGTCTACACCTAGGACCCGCCGCAAGCCTGTGGCCGGGATCCCAAACAGAGAATCAACAATAAACCCAAGGAAGCGGGACATGGAACGGGTGGAGGAAGTAGCGCACAGCACAGTGCAGCAGCAAGAGGAAGCACAACAAGAATACTTCGAGATCCCAAGAAATTTCAAGCCGGGGTTCAAGGCACTACTCGTGGCAGCGCAAGCCGACTTGGTATGGGATGGTTCGCGAGGTCAGGTGTCGGCTTTGCCCCAATGCCAAGTTCAAGAAGTGGGGTTATTTCATGCGGCACTGTAAATGCTCGGAAATACACCCACTTCTCGCCAGCTGGGTACCTCTGAGTAGCGCCTGAGGAAGTGGATAAAAAGCGTAGAGCGACGCAGCAGGCCCACGACGAGTACATAAAGGGGCTTGGTAAGGGGGACACGTGGGTTTCTCGCCCCCAGGGCCACCACGGGAGCAGAGTCCATAGACGATTTGCCTATCTGATGTGCTCTTGGCCTGTTCTCTTGGCCTGTTGTAGTGTTCCAAGTTTCTTGCTACACTGTTGTAATTTATATACATCCTCATAATTTTCTTTGATTCGATTACGCACACCTTTTCCGCCCCATAATCCCCCCATGAAAATGAGTACCAGAGTATAGTGGACAATCAATCGATTGATCGATGTGCCGGATGGGGTGTTACCTTACTGAAAACACGCCGCCCTTCTCACCACGTCACCGCAACATGCTTGAACTCGCGAAAAAGTGGGCCTTTCAGACCACCGGATCGGAATGTCGAGAGCGAGACCTCTTCCACACTAAGAGCAATCACAGATTGCATACGGCCACGTGGGAACGCTTTGCTGCTCACGTCGATACATTCGTAGGGAAAAAGAAATAGGGACAGAGAAAAGAGGGTAGAGGACGACGGAGGAGTCATCCGGTCATGGCGTGTCAGCGCCTAATCTAGATAACATAGCGCTTTTGAACCCGTAACAACTTTTGGGGATATGATGAGCTCTGATTGGAGTAGGAAATCGCCTCATTGTCGCCTTTTGGAGGAACCGGGGTTGTTCCGACTTTTTACTACGCTCACGGACACCGAGGGACAAATACATTGACATATGATAGACTTGACTCCGGAGATTAGTTTGGGATGATACTGTACGTTCCCTATTATGCGGATGCTCTAGCGAAAAAAAGGCAGTGCAGCGCCGCCCAGATTCGAACACGAGGTTAACCAGCGTTTGTCTCAACCACATTGTAGTCCACCCTCGATACTCATCATGTCGTATCTTACATCTTCAAGTTCTACCTCTTCCCTTCAATACATCGAAGGAATCGGCCAAGGTGCGATAAGTGACGAGACCCAACGGCAGAGGTACGTTTTCTTCCTCCTTATCCTCCTTATCAGCTTGTGAGTAAACATAGCCCACGCGTAACAGTCATATCCCGTCGATCTACATCCTCGATGATAATTCCCTTCTTAATATAATTTATCTCTATCGGTTGACCGTTTTGGATGGACACGAGGATGACGAAGTCCGTCTCAAAGGGGAGAGTCAATGGGCCCGCGAAAAGTGGTGGTACAAACTCGCACACGTTTGCCAAAGATGGCGGAATCTCATACTTGGGTCAACATCCTACCTGGGTCTTTACCTTGTCTGTACATCTGGCACGCCCGTTGCAGACATGCTGGAACATTCACCACCTCTTCCGCTCATAATTGATTACGATGAGCAAGATGATGACATCCCTGCAGAAGATGAAAAGGGAATATTCCTTTCTCTCGAGCAACGTGATCGTGTCCGTCGCATCCGCCTTCGATTGCGTACTTCAATACTGCAGAAACTAATAATGGCTATCAACGACGAATATCCAATTCTAGAATACTTGATTTTGGTGCCTCCAGAGGAAAGGAATATCATCTTGACACTTCCTGAAACGCTTCAGGCACCACATCTACGTCACATCATGCTGGCGGGCTTTGCCCTTCCGACAGGATGTCGATTAATTACGACTGCTGTCGGTCTCGTCACATTTTGCCTTGCCTTTGTCCACCCATCCACCTACTGCCACCCAAATACTCTGCTCCAATGGATTTCATTCATGCCCCAGTTGGAGACCCTTCTGTTTGGGTTTTTATTCCCCGTTCACAACCGTGATGTGGAGAGGCAACTCACACGCACGCCAGTCGTGACCCACGTTACACTTCCTAACCTTCGCGAGTTTATATTCCAAGGTTCCAGCGCTTACATGGAAGCGGTTGTTCGTCGAATCACTACCCCTCTCCTCGAGAAGCTCGAAATTGTCCTCTTCAACCAACTCACGTATACCATTCCACGTCTCTTGCAATTTATGAACACAACAGAGAACCTCAGGTTCAGCCGTGTCAGATTCCTGTTCTCTAGCAAGCAAGTTGACGTAGAGGTGTATTCCCATGGGGCCGAGACGTATGCCTTTTCCATGACTGTCGACTGCTGCCACCTCGACTGGCAGGTATCCTCAGCGGCCCAGATTTTCGACACTCTGAGCCAAGTACTCTCGACGGTGGAGCATCTTATTTTTGATTACAGGGAACATAGTCTGTCAACTGAAGAGCACGACGTGGTCGACGGCACCCAGTGGCGCCAACTTCTTGGGTCGTTTCGTAATGTGAAGACCCTTCGCATCCCCGACGGGCTCGTGAAGGAACTCTCTCGTTGCCTACAATTAGATGATGGAGAGCTCCCTCTAGAGCTGTTACCCGAGCTGCAGGAGCTCACATTTTCAGGTGGCAGCGATGTCGACAATGCATTCACCACATTCATTGACGCCCGTCAGAATGCAGGCCGACCCGTAACCCTAACCCATCTTTGAACACCTGTAGGCTTGGCGTCGATACAGTGCTGGAACCCGGCTTCCGTAGTTGAACGACGGAATACACATCCATTACGTGGGGTGTTACCCATACCTCCTGCACACCTCCTGTCTTTTCGTCCCCACCCCAGTCAAGAGATCCTCGGGCGTGCGCTTAGCAGGGTCTCGTCCAAACCTTCAGGGCATACGTCAAGACCAGTGACGAACGGCGTGATGGCATCTTCGAGGCGCACTGCCAATTTGGGCGGCTGCGTCGAGCCAGGCAAGTACACATTCCGTGCTTTCATCATCATACTACCGAGCGTCGATCGTGTCGTTGCCCCCAACGTCGTCAAATGGTGCGCCAGTACTGTGAAGTGGAACAGAATCAACCAATATTGCGCAGCTATTGTTTGGAGCATGGCGGGAGGGAGGAATAAGAGGGTTCAGTGTAGGCATACTCTACTCTACGCATCATTCAGAACGTTCCATTCTTTCTATACGATTGCTTCTCATTGTTTTTACAGAATGTATAGTTACGTTCCCGTTAATAACGTGTATACAGTATGAAGGACAATCGATAATGAAACATTCACAACACGGACTTGAAAAATCATGCCATGTACCAGTACACTGACAAGCGTTTGCAGTTCTTTTCCTTGTCATACATACGCAGATCCCTTTTACTCTTTCTTCCATACTTCCATACCCTTGATCCACGTGCTGAGTACATTGCCGCTGCGATCAAGAATGACCAAGTCCGCATCTGCGCCTGGGTGGAGCGTGCCCTTCCGATTCTCAATGCCGAGACACCGCGCGGGATTGTACGTCGCGCATTTAATTGCTTCACCCAGAGAACACCCCGTGAAGCGTGAGAAGTTACGGACGCAGGTGTCCAAGGTGACGACACTAAGGTAGCCGACGGTTGGTACGGATCGCGCCAGCGATGAACTTTGACGAACCTGCCAGCGAGGGTGTCTGTGCCCTCGAGATATAGCTTGGCGCCTTCTTTCACAAAGCGCTTGCCATCGCGCCACTCATGTACTCCATCTTGGAGATGGGGGTCCAGGATCTTCATAGCTATGGCGGCGTTTTAACCCGAAAACGGATGTGGGGCACATCGAGGGAGAACCTACCATCTGTAATTAGAATGCACCCTTCGGGGTACGCGTTGTACGCTAACTGCGGCCATGATCAATAGGTCGTCATACAAGCGATCCAGAGACATACTCTGACGGAATTCGGATGTGAGTGTATGCCGTCAACGATGAGTTCGTAGAACGGCCTCTCGAACTCCAGGTCCGCCACTTGTCCCTTCTCGAGGTGCAGCCCGAGTCTTGGCATCCTGCTTGCGACGCGCGAAGCAGCCAGCACGGGAGTCTGAGGTGGCGTTTCGTGATCATCAAATGCCTCGCTCTGTGCTTTTGTTGTTGTGCGCAGTGATATTTGACTCGAGGAACTACGAGCTGGGGATGGTGGAGATGCGGGCGATGCGGGCGAGGTCGGAGGGCTCGGGATAGGCGAAGATAGAGTGCTGATGTGAGGTGAAGCACCGAGGAGGCCGATGATTGACGGGTCGCGGTGATGCATTTGGGGCATCGCGTTGAAGAGGTGGGTGATGAGCCGTGCGCCACGGCGCACGGCCTCCGTTGCAAAGTCCGAGGTCGCAACGCTAGTCACGCACGCCCTCAGCAAACGAACAGATATCGGTTGAGGCGCGACTCGTACCTATGCCCAGTGGAGAACACGATCCCACGTTGATCGAGTTCATGTATTGCGTCTAATACACCATTAATTTCTGGTGCCGCAGTTATAATGCGCACGCCGAGGGGAGCATCTCCATCCATGAGCCAGTCGTCCTTGATGGCGAGGTTCTCTACCCCATACATCTCCTCGAACGAAGTAAAGCCTTTCGGAGGAGACCGGATATGTAGAGGGGCATGCGCTCCCCTTTTTGCTAGTTGTATAAAAGGGCCCTCTGCATGCCATCCCAGAAACGTTGCACCCTTAGAGTTGGTACTAGGGCGAAGGAGCGAGAGCAAAGTCGGATAGAGCGATTTCTCCTGAGTCTAACAAGCGATTCCTTCAGGACAGTCATGACATTAGGATATAAAGACGTACGATAATGGTAGGAACAAGTCTATTTTTGGCATGTGAGTCAAATCGGGATAGCGCAGCAAGTGAACGAGGGGTAATCTACTACATACGAGGTCACTCCTGTTTCCACGATTTTCTCGGCGACGGTTTGCAGACCACGACGATAGGCGTCAGAGTCGCCTTCATATACGGAGAAGTCAAAGCCATAAGCGCCATTAATTTGAATGTCTATGAATCCCGGGCTGACAATATTGCCTCCCATATTTATGATCCTTTCAGGCCGCTGCTTCTTGGAGAAAAACGTTTCCTACAATATAATATATCCAAATGAGGCGATATTTCCACTGCGCAAACCATTTTCGCGTACCTGAGAGTCGAGCACGACGCCTCTCCGCTCATCGATCCAAAGGTCCTTCTCGACCAGGCTACCGTCCTGCAATGGCAATAAGCAGTTGGTAAAGCATATTAGCCCGTTGGACGAGGTCATATCAGGGGCTTAGGCCGTTGCCGTTGGAGTGCTGTGCTGGCAGGAGAGGGGCCTGCGGGTGGAGGTGGATGTCATATTCATGTCATAATATAACAAGGCCAGGAGCCGTCCGGCTCGGAGGGAGGCGTACCATGACAATCCCGTTCCCGGCGCGACGGACCGAAACAACCCCGTGAACTGTGGGGCGCGCTCACGCGCGCACGATGCAGTCGTCACCCCGGTTGAAACTGAGAGTTTTTTCATCAGAAGACTGGGACCAAGCGCATGCAAATGCATTCATCACCCGGTTCAATGGCCACGATGAATAGAGTTACACCGAGTCAGAGAGAGCCGGTCAAATGTCGGTCAGAGCCCCACTCCATACAGCACATGCCGATCCCGAGTGAGTCAATGACTCGGAGTCGGATTACATCACCATCCGCGGTCGCCAAGTGCAAGCACGCTGCAGTCATAATTGTTACCAAGGGACTGTGACAGCGATCTTGAAGTGCGGGACTGACGCGTATTGTCGTAGGGCCGGGCTGCTTCATCGAGGTTTTGTGGATCCAATTTTGGCTCATTCAAGAGCATCGGTCCGAGTCTCCATACGCCATACAGCATCACTCAAATTTAAGGGTGCTAGTGGGCATACCTAGATAACTCAATCGTTACGCCGCAGCACCCTCAAGGGCGAGGACGGCTAGTCGATGGCAAAACTGTACGTGAAAAGAGGCAGAAGGATAGGGGTGGGTTGGAGATCACGGGCTAGTCGTCATATGTCAGAGCAATATGCCAATCAGGGTCGATCAGTACCCATTTGAACGACTTGGTGCAACGCGGATTCCTGCTGAGGCACTACTGGTACTCCAACTGACGTCACACCCACTTGAGCGCTGCGATTCAAGAAGTTGGATGTCAGGTGCTCCGGGCTCAGGGTACTACGACATACCAATACATGCGGACGGGACCACTTTCCCAGGCGATGTCGCGATAGTAAACCAGTAGTCAGTATGGCCGAGGACCAGCTTCTGATCATCAACCACTTCAGTGCACCGGTCAGCCCTAGCCAAGGCATAGGGCTCAAGGGGCTCACCGAAATTGAAAACGCCGGACGCCGCGCGTCTCCAGACGAAGGCCAGCCTAGGTTCCCCCGAAAGACCACAGGCAAGCACACCAAAGACTTCGCGCCTAGCTCATCATCAGCTCAACAAGTTCGAAGGGCAGTAACATGAACTCCGTACTTGTCACACAGCCCCAAACGACCCACTCATTTCCGACTGCTGAAACCCGTAAAGAAAACAACAAAAGTGCGAAATCGAGAAAGTCACAGCAAAACTAGCTCGGAGTGCGAGTCGGAATGTCCAAACTGACATTCTGCTGTCAGTTCAAGCGCGCGAGCTGAACCCCACATGGGAATTGCCGTGCTTGGCATAACTGGACGGCCCATCAATTTCTGCCTTCACTCAGTGAGAATGAAGCAAGATGCTCGAGGGACGGATGGTTTCTGTATCGCTCATTTCCTCATCTTCATCCTCATCTTCAGAATTTATCTCAGGACTTGATTCGTCAACCTCCTCTTCTTCGATAATTGGGGACAGGAGGTGTGGATGGGGAAATGGCGTAACGGGAATAACGACAGCTTCCTCTTCATCGCCGTGGTTTTCTCCCGAAATGGAGTCGGGGCCGGTATTCCTGAAGGTGATCTTGTTGACATGCCTAAAGGAATGCAAAGATGCCGTATCTAAAGCTCGAAACTGGCTGGATGAGTCGGTGGGCGGAGAATGTAGAGTGTCATCGGCGGTCTCCTCTTCCATGTCCTCCTCCCAATCCGAGTCCGAATAATCGTCACACGTAAATGGGTTGACGAAATTAAACTCAAACGTATCCCACGAATCCGAGACGGAGGTGAGAGTAGGAATGCTTGTATCGGAGTGGCCATGCACGTCGTAAAACTCAGCGTCCTGCGCTAATGAGTATTGAACAGCGACGTTGGTCAGAATCTCCGAGGCAGACGCAGTCGACGGAACAAAGTAAGGCTGTGGGTTGATCGTGACCGGTTCTGCGCCACTGAGCGGCTCAACCGCCGGGCTTATGGCTGAGAGATGGCATTCGATACGCGACGGATGCACTTGCGTAGTACCTGTCAATGGGTGGGATGACGACAGGGAAGCGGATGATCGTCCCTGGTCAATTGAAATAGTTGCTTCTGGTTGCTGGGAAGTGTGCCCTGCGGTGGGCGCACGGCGTCAATAGAGACGGTCCTATAGTAAGTCAAAATGACACAGACCTGTGGCGCTCGCGCAAAGCCGCGCCAATCTGTTGCTCCCGGCGGGCCCACGCGGGCGCCAGAAAAAATTAGTCGAGGTACACCTCAAATCCTCCCGAGATGCAATCGGCACGGAAGCTTTTCTAGGGCGCAGCGATGTGACCAGCACAGAGAAAATAGAGAACATATTTTTGGAACAAGTTTGGAACAAAAGCGTGGTGATGGTGTTGGTGTGGTGTAAGAAAAGTGGCAGGGAAAGCACACTGGCGGGGCCAATTGGAACAACACGAATATTTCAGTTTCTCCCACGGAGATCGCGGGCACGACTAACCGGCCATAACGCTGTATTCCCCTTCCCCGTCCAGTCTCATGGTAAATCCAACGCGAGATGAGAAATTTACGGCTACCGAGCGACGCACATCAAATTCAGGTCGGCCAAAATTCACCAAATTGGGAAAGAAAGGGAAGCACCAATTGCAAGTCTGGATACTGTCTCCACGTGCTAAAATGGCAAAGTCAAAGGGCGCCAATTGTGCTTCCCACGGCAGATAGATTTTTACAAGGGCCGCGCCAAATGCGTCTGAAAGCCAGGAGCAGTTGTTAACACCAGTTGAAAATTGCAATATTGTACATCTCCAAAACGTGATTGACTTTTGGGGTTCCAAAGGAATAGATAGGCACTTCTACGAGAGCACTTATAAAAAGATGGGAGACGGGAATCTAGACGGGGTAAACAAACAACGAAACCTTGAAAGGATAGACAAAAAAAATACGAAGCAGAGTCCCTAATATGCAGCACGACAGAAACGAGTGTCAATTCCCCAGGGAGCTGAGGATCAGGAGTTATAGGAATGAGGGATTTTGTATGACTGGGGGTCAAGCAACGAGCGAATTAAACACCTGAAGGGATAGAAAGGATTTCAATCTCAGTGAACCACTTTATGGTGGACACAGATCGACGCGTACCAGTTGCGTTCGACGTCGAGGCAGATGACGACTACGATGCGGTCACCGTGGGTTGGGGAGCACTAGGTGGGTTGCTGCCGTTCATAGCAGCAAGGAGTCCGTTTATGATGCTGGCTAAAGCCGCAAAGCGATCGGTGGTGGGGCCTGAACCGGGCGTGGTGGACTACAAATTCATGACCCCGGGCCGTTAGGCCATCACCGTCTCGTAGAGACACCAGCCCACACTTACCGCATTCCTACAATCCCCGCCCCCGCATTGACGCTTGACTATCGCTCCTTGAGGAGCAACTGGCGCAGCATACGCCAGAGCTGCAAACAAAGTCAGAAAGGTCGTCACCATGTAGTTGGAAGTGAAACCCACTGGAAAGGAGTGAGAAGAGAGCGACGAAAATGGCGATCAAACCAGTGCAGCGCATGTTGTAGAAGGGGATTGTGTGTGTAGGTAGTAGGGGAAGGGCACAAAAAAGAGTGAATGACTTTGCTCAGGTGTCTGTAGAACGCTGACTGCGGTGGGTTCGCATCTTGTACTTATACCTACGGGTCGCAGAGGCACAGCTTACCGAACCACTTTCGGGTAGCCATCCGAGTCCGTGAGAGTCTCGTAAGGACAAACAAGCTTGAGCCTCATTCAAGTCAAGTTCAGGGAGTAAAGCAATTAAGGATGCCGAACCTAGAACAACGCGAAAGTCGATCAGGGGTTAGTGAGAAGCGAAGGGGACAAGTTAATTCCACACCTTCGCCCCATTTGGACGATAGTTTGAAGACGTCCTCCAAGTATGGAGCTTTGCTAATATGCCCAAACGGAAAGTTGAAAGATGTGTGTGTGGCTCGTTCGTCGCGACCAGGGTTGCATGATGGTAGCTTGATGGTAGCTTACGTTACCCGTACCGGACTAATGCCATTTGCAGCAACAAAGACATTGAGGCAGATTTCACGATGAGCCATTGTTTAACCTGCGTGCAAATTAATATGACACCTCCCGTCGCCCAGCCCCAGTTCAGGCCAGTCAGGTCCAACGTGGTATCTTCAATACAGCCACCACCAAAAGACTCGGATACAACAATTTTCTGGGTCCTCATCTGCCACCTGTCGCCACCAAATGAAGTGAGACATGCAGTGGGAAAAAACCATTCTTCCCTTACCAAGTTGGCTCGTTCAGACTTCTGGACGTTTACTGTAAGCCCCAAGCTGGCGGCGCTGGCCTTATATAGGACACTTGACTCTTGAATGCCTGCGACATCAATGGTACTGTTGGATACTACTGCGTCAGTCCAATATACCATGCGAGCTGTCAAAATACTCTTCTGTAACTTACCCAAGAGGTGGAGATCGATGGTATGGACTAATTTCGGCGGCACCCTGTTGTAGCCCTAGAGACCCGCCACATGGCACAAGACGCCCGTGTGACATTCAATTTTAAGCGGCGGTGGCGGCATTTTGCGAAAGGAGATCTTGACCTTGTGCTTGTGTCAACCAACCCAAGGGACGGTCCAAGAATGGTACGACCCAGGAGCTTTGTGGGTTATCTGAATGCTCAGGATTTCAGATACTGTAATACGGTACAGTACTAGTTTTCAAATCGTTTAGTGCCGATGCAAGGGCGACTTCAGTTGTGCCTGGAATCCAGTATTTTGGACGAGCTGCGGTCACTACTCGCTGCATACCAGGTAGCCGGAAGGGTGGATATTTCTCAATGACACGACCATTCGTTTCTGAGGGGTCTACAGTAATCTGAGGGCCACGACGCTCTGTCTAGCAGCTTTCCTGGTCACAATACGCCAGATGAAGTGACATGCATATGGCAGGTGAGATTCCTTTGTTTCTTCACCAACCCAGCCATCACGTTCTGAGTTCTTAGTGCAGTGGCCCGGCTACATATGTGAGTTGGCAATTTCCTACGTATGCTTTGCTATTCTCGCGGATACCTTGGACAATTTTTGGTATTCTTGACCGTATTCACGTTTTATCCGAGTGTGAAACGATTTGTTATTCGTATGCCAATGCCAATCAGGCCTAATAATCAGGTTTGGGAACTACACCTTCTGGCCAGTCAGAGCTTGAAGCTCAGATGGAACAACTCACTTTGAGCGAGATAACCAAGGCATGTGAGCCAGTTGGAATAAAAGTCAAGACAAACCGGATTCAGGGCCGATGATAAGACACGACTGAAGGGGAAACCGGACAACAGTTTTAGCTTTAGAAGGGCGATGGAGAGAAACCGACCGTACTCGTACCGCATTCGTGACCAGATAGAGTGCGCCATCAGTGTGTTCAGTTCCATCTATGACTGGTATTGGTTCGACTCTAGTATCTTGCGGAGCAGCCCAATCACCCTGAGCTTGGTACGTTTAGGGCGTCGATTAACACGTCAACCGACTTGTACACCCGCGATTAGGGCGTAGCGTCGACATCGGAAAACTAGCCGGAAATATGGAAGGTGTTCAAGTTGAATCGAGCACGTCACCTACCACAGCTGAGTCAGCTCGAGACGGAGATGGAACGCAAACAAAGTCATCTCGACCCACCCGAACAAAGCAACTCCTCACGAGAGAGTAGAGTTAGACTAGTCACTAGAAAAGAAACAACTGTGGTCGAGCGCATGACAAGCGGTTATGGCGGTTATGACTTATGAAATTAGGGAACACACAGTCGATGATAGGGATGCGTATGAAAACATCAGCTCTTATACTCGTTCATCCATAGAATCAATTGTGATTTGTCTTTGGCCTGGCGAGGTGAGTATGCATGCGCGAATGGGCCTTGGGTCGGGGATGAGTAGGTATAATGACCATCAAAACCTGGGCTACAGGAAACAGATATTTCCCTCAGTCCCGTAAGAGCATAATAATGGAGAAACTTAAAACACGGAAAATAAACCTTTACATTGGTTAATCACTGACTTTTCTTATATTCCTGTATGCAAGGTTGACCGACGCAGAGGAAGAAATTGAAAGCTGAGGACGCCTGGGCCGGCCCGGGCCCGGGTTGATCACGTCAGGGTAGCATGTTGTTTGTTTGCCATGCCACTTCAAGTTGGCAGCCCAGTGAGCCTGCCTGCGGTCACTGTTGTTTCGGGGCATAACTCAGGATTACGCCCTATAATAACTGGATCTTATGGCGGATGACAGTGCAACGGACTCGTCGTTGATATGTGGTGTTACTTTCTCGAGGCCCTTGAATGCCACTTCAAGTTCATTTCCGAGTTCTTGCCTGGATCAAGTTATACATGACGGCGTTGACCCTTTCCGACCCATTTCTCATTCACCGCTAGTATATCGCTTTTACTGCAATCCCTTTGACCCAAGACGGCCGCATCATCACTGATCTGACGCTGGGCCAGGCGTCACCCTTCAAGAATACCTGGACCTCCTCTTCGTTCAACTGCATCTCCCGCGATTAGCCTTATCTAATTTTCCACAGTACTGAATGCAAGGGGTAGTATAGGACCCTCGATTTCTATGCGCTTGCTATGCACCAACACTGAGGGGCGTATCTTTTCTCTGTAGTCCAGTTCATCCTACTTACTCACCCAAGGGCGACAATTATCTATAGTCACCCGCGCGCACACACCCCATAAGGCTCAGGGTCAGGACAAATCACATATAATCCTATGATCTCGCATCGTAAGAGTATCCAACTGTCTGGACTCTGAGACATCATATAGACGCCTACTTGGCGAGCAAATATGTTATCGGTGTACCTGAGCCACCATGTTTCCGGGGTCTGTGATCAATATATTCTTGATTTTCAAAAACCGTGTTCACTTCTAGGTGGCCATTGGACCGTAGTCTTTTCGACGCCCGCGTAAAGGTATTTCTTTTTCTGCCACTGCAGTCACTTCTACCTCGCACTGCTTTTGGCCTGGTCTCTGGCCCGCGATACACGGTTCATAGCCTACTCACATATCCGAATTGTCTTAACATCGATACTGCTCAAAGATGCTTTTACCTTTGACTTTCCAGATTCTGCCGCTGGTCTACTGTCTTACGAAGCATTGCGAGGACAAGAGTTAATGTCATACACCTCAAGTCTTTGTCTAGGTTTTTCGTTCACATAGCTTCCGTTGCCACTTGCCATGCGCTCTATCACTGTCGTTTCTCTTCTGACTGCTAGCTGCTCTACTATCTCGTGAGGCAACAACGTTTCCCTGTGAATGGGTTGAGCTGACTTGGTTCAGAACCTGACCCGCCTGCTAATTGCACTGCTCTTGTCCCATCTCAAGCCGACTCGGTGGGAGGAAATGCGCCATAACTTAGATGAATGTAGGATAGGTGAAGTACAGACTTTCCTCACTCTCAGTTCTTAAATTCTTGGTTATTTCTTGTCGCTCATCTGACACTGACACTTCGCTCCGATCGGAGCCACAAAGTGTTCATCAGCACTCTCCAAAGGCCAGACAGAATACACTACCAAATTCCAATACAATAATTGATCTGGTCACCCAAAACTCTAGTCGGACCAGCACCGGCTGTAGACGCTATTGAACTTTCTGATACTGCACCCTAGCTGGTAATGGAAACCGTGCAATTGATTCTTTCCCTGTCCTGACTTACTCGGCCTAGTATGTCCGAGCACTGTACTGTACTTACCTGACAACCGTGGCACTCGATCCAATCCACAAAGCAAATGATCAAGGGCTTATGGGGTTCATCCAATTCTTCACACGTCCTCGGGCTGCGTCGACAGGGTCAAGATCTCCGATCCTTATGCATTTCTGTGACAGGCATGTCGCCCATAAAATCACCAATACTATTGCGTACCACTGCCTTTTATCTCTCCGAAGGTAGAGTAGGAGACTTTAGCTTGTGTGGGTGTACTTTGGACAAAGGCAGTGGCATTGTATTACAGCATGGATGTCGCAGGGTAATACCCAAGTGCCAGAGGGACGAGCGATCTCAGGTCAAGTCGAAAGAACTACCGAAAGGCACCTTACATCCCTTGGGTATTCACCACGGACTTGGATCCACCGAAAGAGGGACAGTTATTGGGAGAGGCCTAAATAGGTGGAGTGGTGGAATTGAGTCAAGCTCAGGCTCACGCGGCTCATTCTGACGATTCTGTTCCTCCCTAGTTTTAGTGTAGCACACTAGTTCTAGCATCACACTAATGTTCTCTTCCATTCGCCATTCTGAGTCGTATAATTCGGATGCAATTACTCCAGGGCGCCCTTACGCGTTTGCCCACTGTCAGCCCAGACCTCATTTGTTTCCCTGCACGTGGATTGTGATTCTCCCACATGAAGATAACCTGAATAGGACGTAATGTCATTCCATTGGCGCCTAGTATGATGCAGGTGTCTGAACGGCATTAGTGAGGAATCACGAGCCTCGAATCCTCCATACTGTATATCTAGTACCCTAAAAATCACGTAACAGCCATGTGTCGATGCGGGGCGCTTGACATTATCATAATGGTAGCACGAGGATTAGTCTTTGGTGATACCCGAGGTATATCGCGCGCAACTAGCCCGCTCCTGTCAACGGTGGTATGCGCCTAATGGAGAAAATGATTGGGTGAAACTGTCTCAAGTCGCCATTCCGCCGTCGAATACTGTAATCAATCCTCCGGTCTCCTGCTAAATTCGGTTCCACGGCAGCATCGGTCAGCACAGCACTGGTCAAATCGAATCGTTCGCCATCACCCGACTCCGTACCCTCGCTCATACTCCTTACAATCTACCGTCATGTCCTCTGCCTCACAACAGGGCAATGAGACTCCCAGTCATCCCTTCACTGCACCACCCAATTACTCCTTTCCTCACCACCGCCTCAACCTCCTACAGCGTTGTCCAGAAAAGCAGCCCATCATTCTCGTCGCATGCGGATCTTTCAGTCCAGTTACCTACCTCCATCTGCGTATGTTCGAGATGGCCGTCGATTACGTCCGCCAGAATACGGATTTCGAAGTGATGGGAAGGTACATGAGTCCCGTCTCGGACCAGTATAAGAAACCAGGATTACTTAGCGCCCATCATCGGTGAGTTTCTCTGCTTCGTTTTGTTATCTTTTCCCCAGCTGGGGTTACTTCTGTTGGGAGGGTATCGCTGTTGCGGTATGTGTCTCTTATGGCAGGTCGATGTGTGTCATTGTGCGTCTTCGGCCCATGTCCCCGGTATATCCTTCGGTCCCTGTATCACCGAATGGCGGATCTACCTAGTGTTCCTTTTGATGGCATTCCTTTCGAATGCAGCAGGTCTCCCATATGCATCCCGTCACATTATTTTCTGCATTGGCTGACCCATCGTTTCCCTCAGAGTTAACATGTGCACCCTGGCCACAGAGCAGGCGTCACAATGGCTCATGGTAGATCCATGGGAGGCCTTCCAGTCTTATCAGCGCACCGCAGTAGTCCTCGACCATTTCGATTATGAGGTCAACACAGTACTAGGAGGCGCGCAACTACCATCGTCCCCTAAGAGGCGGCACATCCGTCCTGTCCTTCTCGCCGGCTCAGACCTCATCAGCACGATGTCGGAGCCTGGTGTATGGTCTGAGAAGGATGTGAGTCCCAGTCTCCGCACTCGGCTGTGCGATTTCCTCACGTGCAGACCTAGTTGGACCACATCCTGGGAAAGTATGGCACATTCATCGTAGAGCGCGCCGGCTCAGACATGGATCATGCGACGGAAGCGCTCGCACGCTGGTGTCACAATATCTTCCTTGTCCCACAGCTCATCCAGAATGATGTATCCTCGACCAAAGTCCGTCTATTCCTCCGTCGTGGACTTTCAGTGCGCTACCTCCTCCCGGCGCCCGTTATCGATTACATCGAGGAACACGATTTATACTCCGACGATGCGTCTAGCTTTGACAAGAAGGATAAGGAAAGAGAAAGAGCCAAGGACGACGCCTGGAGGCGGGCGGGCACCAGTACTCCATCCGCAGCAGCATGACACGGAAAGGAGGATTGATCATGATTCTGGATATACCTTTCTTGTAGAGCGATTTATTGCAGTTCCCGTTGCTTCGCAGGTCATTTTGAGGGTTTGCTAAGGTGTATCTTAACCTTTACATGGCGGAGGCGACTAACAGCCGCTGCAGAGTCATTGGTATACACATGGGCGTCGATGATCTACTACTGTACTTAACAATGCAATTCCTGACCCATTATCGATGGGCCACGCATGCCGTGAAATTTCCACTCTTCCTGAGAGAAGTCGGTGGGGCGAGACTGCAGGGCGACCCCGGATTTGTCAAGTTTCCAGACATAGTCAGATGAGCGTGTACAATTGAGCCGCTGGCAGTGTGCCCAGAAATGTATTCAGAATCAAGTCCAAAGTCCACACTTGATCGGAACTCGTGAAGGATTCGGAAACTTGTGCCCCAAACGGCTGTCCAACTCTTCCAAGGAATCTCTTCAGTTTTCGGATCTCAAAAAGGGGGTCCTGGTGGACAAAAGACGAATCCAGAAGGATGGCGCGTGAAGGGTGAAGAATAGTAGTTCCAAGAAATGATGGCTTTGCGTTTTTTTTTTCTGATAGCAGGTTGACTTGATGCTACTAGTCCTAGTACTGTCATGGAATCCGATGGCGTCCTGTCCTGATGCAGAACTGACCGCTGGTTAACCGTACTTTCGCGCCAAGTACCAGTGGGAGGGCGAGATTCGAGTCTTCTAATGTGGAGGCGTTGATAGGATCACCACCTCATGAATTCTTTCTCTCGGTCCATCCCTCTTCTCAAAGGCCCGAACGCGCATGTGCGCAACTTCTTTTCATCAGATATGGGAGCGCGTGTTTTCCGTATTTGTCCATTGAGGCATAGAAAACCCACATCCCCTTGAAAATGCATGATCAATATCAATCCAAAGGATCGGTCATCGGTGTGCAGTGGATTGTCCCGCCGATGTTATCTGGTACATGAGGATTCGGAGACAGCCTACACTGGCACCTGTAGCTGTTTCTCTGCGAAAGTGGATGAGACCCCCTCTTCCTCTCCCTCTTCCTCTTCCCACCACGCGCTCACTTGGCCGCTCGGACGCAGTAGAAATTGTAATTGTGGACGCGGAAGAAGTCGAGAGGAGTTAAGGATGTCGCGACATGCAGACAGCAAGCCTTTCCTCCTCCTTCCATTCGATCGAGACTGCGTGTCGTGATGTACCTCAGTCCTAGGCACAAGGGGCCTCTGGGGGCTGTCAACAACAATAGTGTAACTGACTTCGGAGATGTCTCTACCCAGCCGCAGTAGTGGCTACAAAGTCAGTAGTGGAATGCCAGTGGCTTGGAATGGCTGCAATATACACGTAGTAGTATACGGCTTATCTGTCGACGAAGTGACGACCCGACCAAAGAATAGAAGTCGAAGCTGAGGAGCCAACTGACTATAAGATAAGAGACGCCGACGCACCGTTACTAGTATCAACGTGCGTTGGGTGCCTACATACACCGGAACCGTGGTAGTCAACAGTCATAAACTGGAAGAAGTTTACTGTACGTAATTTCATATTTGTGTCTGGCTGAACCGCACGTACACGTAAGTTAGGAGTCGCAGATAAGCCCATCAATTGAATCTCGTCTGATCCCGTTGTCACAATTTACAATCCGAATGAACGGAATCGGACAAACCCGTAGGCTGTGTCTCGTAGTCAATCTGCACGGCTACGGTATCTCCGAATCGTGAGCGGTCGTAGCTCCACCTGTAACTTGAACCCATCGGGTACGCACCATCATATCATTGTCCGTTTCATCATGTTATAGGGCAGATAAAGTACAGTTACCCAGTAGGAAGCGTCGTCAGGTGGGCGAGGGAGCGATCATGTTGTCATGACATATAACTTATTGTCGACGTCTTCGCTCCATGCTGCCTGGATGCCTTTCTTCAGGGGGGCCCTGGCAAAAGGTGCCAAGCAAGGTGGTTGCCAGTGTAGCAGATGATCAACTCCATCAATTGCGCTCCCTGGTGCCTACAATATACACCCCGGTTGAATCTACAGTAGGAGCCTGGTTCGTGCCAAGCAGCAAGTAATGTATGCCCTTCGAGAGAGGGGCCTCAGCTGTAGGAGTACCTGAAATTCACTCCGGATCCTGGGACATGGCATTATTACCTGACCAGCTGAGAACCTGAGTCCCCTCTAGTATTCAATTATTGTGTTCAGACTTTTAGGGGAAACTCGCAGCGTTTGGGTAGGGCCATCAGGACTTTAACATCTGACTTGCAGGACCTTGCACAACCTTGCACAAGGTTGTGCAAGTCCTCGGCAAGTCCGCGCCTTCTCGTAGCCTTCTTGTCCAACCACTACATGGGCGGCCACCATCTTCGATATGTACGAGTCTGCAATAGATATGCAGGTTCAACAACAAAAATTAACGCAAACATGCTTTTGGCGGGGCAAGGTGGTGCAAGGCGAAAACGTGGGAAGTTTTGTGTCAAAGTTCTGATGCAACTCCTACATGCATTCAACTTGAATACAGTATTGATTATAGGAAAACCGTGATACGCGTGCGGGAAACGAGTGGATTTGGGGTGGGATGTGGACAAACGCGCGAGAACGCCCTAATGTGATTACATACCCCTTATGCTACCCAAAATGAGTGGATGTCAGTATGGTACATGGAAGGAATCATTAGCGTGCTACTAGAAATGAAATTGAATTCTACAGTTCAGATCTGACCATTTCCCCCCGCGTGCACTTTCATATATACTGTATGGAGATAGTTTGGGAACAGGCCTGTCACAAACTTTCAAGGGCCTTTGATTATCCATTGACAATGACCGAGAAGGCGAGAATCGATCCTGATCATATAAGGCGGGAAATAGAGCTCTATTGACAAATCGACCAAACGAGCAATAGATATAAGAATACAGACACGGTGCGATACGTAAAGCGAGGAAGCGACAAAACACAAGAGTACGATGTCCACCGCGCACAACGACGCGCACTGCGACGACGCTGGATGAACGAGAGATCAATTTTTTTTGACACCTGATAGGCATCGATCCAACCAAACGCCCCAGATCTATAGACAAACAAAAAAGAAATAGGATTACAGACTAAAAATGAGGTGCGATGCAAGTATGGTATGTTTTACCGAGATTAGTGAATGTCGTGTGCGAAACGTGAATGCTGCGGGGCAACCATGCGCCCAGCATAGAGAATGGGGCACGCCTCTATAGCGTGAATAAATAGAAGATAAGTGGGAATTACTAGTGATCAACAGAGCTCAACCTCCCATTCCCCAGCGGTGCCATGAATGCTTGGTGGGCTCTTCAGCGCAATCCGCACGCGGCGCCTGCCACGCGAAGTGTCCACCTCGGACTGTAAGGGGGAGCCATTGAATAACAACGCAGGGTCGAAGTTGAATCCGAGTTCTTGGTTCGATAAGCCGATACCAATGAAAGGATCAGCATCGAGTTGAGCGGCGGGGAGCAAAGGGACTGGAGGGGAGGCGGATGAGGCCGGAGATGGAGCAACGCTCCAACTATGTATGTCATCAAAGCTGAACGCGGGAGGTGAGGGAGAAAAGGAACTCGAACTCGAGGAGGTAGGGGAAGGTGACACAGAAGTGGGGTTGTGTATGCGGACACGGATCTTGCCGTTGGCTGAAGGCTCAGCATCAAAGGAGATATCGAGGCCCCCGAGGCCGAGGGCATCAGCGTCGACGAACTCAAGTTTTCGCGAAGGGAAGCGGGGGGCGCGATGCTCCATGTCAAGGTCCATGGTACTGGGGGCCCGCCAATCGCAATCGCGTGGCATGAACGAGCGGAAGTCCATCTTAGAAGCCACAGCGGAGTTGACATTCGTCGCTGTATTTGACAGAGGGAACGAGCCAGATATGGGTACCGCAGACCTGGAGGTTGCTGAGACTGAAAATATGGAGGGAAGCGCGCAGAGCAGGACCTGGGAAGGATATTAGTTGACATGTAGGTTGTCCTCAACGAGGCGAGACTCACGAGAAGGCTGAGGCTGGCACTTGTCTTATCTGATGGCTTGAGTTGAGTGGGAAAGGCTTGATGGCGCACGGGGGAAGTCGGCAAGCGAGGCTCGGACAACTCCGTTTTGACGGGAATTGGGCGCTTGGAAAGTTGAGAGTTGAGTTCACGTTCACGTTGTTCAGCAGCTGCCAGTCGTGCACGAAGCTGTTCAACCTCTGAGATGAGGTCACGTGAGCTCCCATCATGGTGTGGAGTAGATTTCTGTGCAAGTGCTTGTAGGCGTGCATTTTCCTGTTCGAGCTCAGCAACGCGGCTGATGGTGACAGTGCTCAGCCATAGAAGACGGGGAGAGAAACCACGTTCGAGCTCACATTTCCATATTCTCAAACTCTTCACGCTTTCGCTGCCTGCTGAGAAATGCGGCGGCTCTGTTTTTCACGAGGCGTGCCTCGCGTTTGCTCAACCCCGTCACGTCCGGAGGTACAAAGTCTTTGGTACTGATCCGATCGCCAGAGGCGCGCGACTTTTTTGCAGCGGTCATCGGGTGGTGTACAGGACTAGAGGGGCGCTTGACTGCAGTTGCCGTAGGGCTGAGAACCAGGCGCTGATAGTCCGGAGATGTCGGCGAGACGGGGGATGGCGGAGTATGTGGGGCTAAAGGAAGCTCGAAGACCTGATGAGTGGGGAGGCAGAGTTGGTCCTTTTCAGAGGCAAAATCTGGACTCATGCGCATACCGAGGGCGCAGTTGGGAGGTTGGGGAGAGGTGCTGCCGACGGAACCGACGGAGTATGGGGGGGAGGGTGGGTGGGCGTAGTGTGGATAATTAAGGGTGAAGGTCTCGATATTGGAGGTGGGAGAAAAGAGAGGCTGATCCCAAGAGGAGTCGGAGATTGGAGAAGTGAGGGAGTCAGTGGAAATGATCTGGGACATGGTAAGGGAGAGAAGGCGACGCTCTGGAGAGAGGAGCATTATGAGTAATTTATAGTAGGGATGTAAGTGTAAATGGAAAGGGTGAGCCGCGGCAGCAAAGGTGGACAAGGAACGGGGCAGGGTCTGGTGATAGTAGAGCAGAAAAAGTTCTCGAGAGCGGAAATATGTCGCTTAACTGAACCGCTGGGGTACTCGAAACGGCACCGTCGCCTTTCCTCTTCGGGGATACCCTGCCCGGTCGTATGTCCCTCTATTCTTGTACCATTACCCTCGCTCGACAAAATTAAGTGCGCCCACCCCGCCATTTCCACCGACTGTCCCCATAAGGTTCCATCTCCTCTTCCCTGCAGGCTGTACATCCCTCCAACTCGTCTGCCTGTGCGAATACCCTCTTTCTTGCCCCCTTTTTTGCACCCATTCTTTCACTCAACTCCCTTATCTGACGTCTGTTCTCTTTGACCGCTTCCTGCATCTCATGTTCATGTCTCTGCACGCGCTGACCCGGCTTTTACTCGGGGAATGGTGGCGCCAGTCCCCCGCCGGGAGTATGGGTCAGATTCGTCTCGCTTGGATGGTGCACTACCCACACCCCGGCTGTAGGTCGCACGATGCGCCTGCCATATGGGACATTGCTCGCGCAGACGATCGGTGACCTTCTTGTTCAGCTCCACAAAAAGGAGAGATGAAGCGCCGTCCCTCTCTACCAGAAGGTAGATCTTCTCTTACATATCCATGGGACTAGCCTGCTTTTCATTGGGTCGATAAACCTTTATTATTCCCGATATCTGCCCTTTCCACCGTCCGATAGACATCGAACAAAGGGCTTCATCGTATGGGATCAATCTAGCTCTCTTTGTGCACGTTTATTTTTCCCAGCATGCGAGTGGTTGCACAACGAGTCATAACCGTTCATCACCGTTCATCTTGTACATCAACGAAGTAACTTATTGGGATCCCATCGGCAGCTGGTCCGCGGTCCGCTACCCGGGTGTCAGGGCGGATGGACCTCTATCCGACAATCTTCTTCCTGGGTAGTATTCGGAAAAACTCCTGCAGATCTGTCCCGCCGAACAATAGGTGCCGTATGTCTCCAGGCGTCCTAGTCAACCATCATTTGGCGCCTGCGAAGGTGTTGTGTTTGCGGAGATGACCTAATTATGCCTCCGTCGCCTGTTGCGCTACTCACGTGCTGTGTTCAACAGAATTCAAGCATATACTCGTTGTCATGCACCATGACGTCGAATAAAACTCTCCCCATGCGACCCTCGGGAGTGTGTGGTAACATTTTTCGCCTTGCAGCTTGGTCGGTTTTGCGACCAACATTTATCGATTGTGGCGCAGAAGAATACATTGGTACCTTCTGGGCATATTGGACTCCGCCTCGCATCCTATCACCCAGAGGGCAAGGCAACGTCTTGGCCGAAGGTTCCCCTTGGCGGTGCCAATCGTGCTCAATCGATAGTGTTGTATAATCAACAAATAACCCTCCTCCGAATCGACAATTGTCAAGGTTACGTACAATAACTATCGTCGGAACCAGTAGAGCTTGTCGCATCGGCCGACAAGCACCTGAATTACATTTAATACACACCTTACGAAGAGCTTTCTTTGTGGTTATTAGGAACCTGGCCATGAATACAGAACTAGCCCGGCCCAGCCCACGATGTCTTCTCTTACGCTTTTTGGCAGCCCCCCCCTCCCCCCACAGGAACTCGGTCCGCGGAGCGGAGAAACCTTGAGCGTTTGGTGTGATCAATCGAGCACTTGGCTACTGTCATGTCGAAAGTGTCTCCTCGGGTATGGACCTTCGTATCAATAACTCAGGATTAGCCTCCACGCTGAAGAGGCCATCAACAAGGGGTTACAACCATACATCTCCGCTCAGTAACACTGATGACCGTCCGCGGAAGATGGAATGATACTCCCAGAGTGATGACCACTTTTAGCTATTTTCGGTGGCTATGGCATTGTTACTCGGTACAGCTACGAAGTGGGAAATTGTTGATGAATGCAAAGTCCTGATTCCTGAACTTACTTTGGATGCGCTCAATGCGCCCTCGCGCCGATCACAAACAAATATCGGATACGCATGGACCACCTGCTAGACTTGGCCGTAAGCTTCCTTTTGGATTTCTCAGAAGATCAGATACCCAACTGTAAGCATAAATAGGCAGGCAAAGCATGAAATCGTATAAACACAGAATGCATCCGCGCAGATGGGCTCTAAAGATTCAATGGCCCGACAAGAGAGAGTTTAGGATGTGTTTCAGGAAGAGGACGGGGAGACGAGAAGTTTTTCTAGGGTATGAGTTAATTTGGGATGATGGAGAAAGTGAGAGGTTAAGGAGATAATAAGGGGCTACGAGGGATGTCTTACCCCGGGTTGGGGGCATGCTGTCGTCCAAGAGGGAAGGGATAATTAGAATAATTAGCGTACTCGGTGGTGTATTGTCGTGTTCCTGTCACGGAGTGTCGTGATACGGATGAATGGAAACAAGTCCAGAGGCAGTAGATTTGCGTCTCACGGTATCTCATAATCGCATGCCGTTTGCGACTTCCAAAATCTGAGCCGAACTACGTCCTGGAAAGATGATTCCCAGGAACCCAAATAGGTGACCGCCGACCACTGGCATATCCCACAGCGAGTCGGATGTGATGCAGCGCAACATCAAAGAGCCGCTGACATAATATCACACTGCTCTTATTCTTATTATGGAATCCACCCGCCATGGAACCTAGGAGCTGTAGATCAGACGGGCGAGGCGTTCTCTTCTCAGAAAAAACGAGGGTATGATGGCACGAAATTCGCCTAGGTGTGCTAAAGAGAATAAGCGCTTTTCCCCATAATGAGGTCGGGTAGTAGGGAAGAGAAATCTTTCCCTATGCCCATGAACTCGATTACGGGCTCACTTTCCGCGCGTGAAGAACTGAAAGTGTGTTTGGTTGAGCCGAAGGACGGGCGGCAGGTATGTATCATACATCATTGCGGTCGGCTAGTTCCGTTTTTTTGTCCGCGGCCCTGACTTTATTGGCAATTATTGCCCGTTGTGTCCGGTTGCCGGACGGATTAATATCACCGGACCGGGCTGGAACGTAACCAAACTCGGATCTAAGCTGGGATCGACTCGGACCTGCTCCACCGAGGAGAGCAACCACAACCACGATGACCAGCCTGGCTCGCGTTGTATTAAGAAATACCGGTCCGCATAGAAACCTACCCCATGGTTTTCGTGGTCAACGCAGACATCTTCATGAAAATACTGAGAAGCCTGTCTTTCGTTGGGAGGTCAGCCGCCAACCACCGCAGCCGATTCAGTTGTTGGATTCTAAATGGCAACCGAACCTTCTTTCTATTTCTAGGACCCGTTGGAACTTGGGAGTCAACTCTCTGGAGAGGAAATCGCAATTCGGTGTGCATAATTTCTGATTTTTTTAAAAAGTTTTCCACGGCTCAATGTAACTCAGCGATACTGCTCGGGATTTTTGTCTGGCACGTACATTTCGCGTTCACCGCTCCATAGTCCCTTTTATATGCCTTACTAGGAGTATCTCTCTCCGCGCGTCCTCGATGCGCACCGAACAGAAGGTGCGTCGAATACTAGCCATCGTATTTTATGGAAGAGTGAAGACGTTCATAATTTTTGTAGATTTCGACAAGTCGATTATTCCGGCAATGGGTGCCGTTGGTCTATTAGGTCCGACCATTCAGGGGTATGGATGTGCAGGTGTGAATCATGTTGCCTATGGCCTTATTGCGCGCGAAATTGAAAGGTGTGTGGTTCCGGCTCGTTCTTCCCTGCCTGCTCTTGTCAATGTAACGGCCCCGAATCTGACTAAATCGAGCAGCATCGACTCTGGCTATCGATCAACTGCCTCGGTGCAGTCCTCGCTCGTAATGCATCCTATCAACACATTCGGTACCGATGCACAGAAGCAGAAGTACTTGCCCGCCCTTGGTAAAGACGCAGCAGTTCCCTTCGGTATTCGACCTTTCAAAGCTGACTTGATTTGTTCTCAGCAAAGGGGGAGCTTATTGGCTGTTTTGTTGGTCAATCCTGCTTTTGATTGAAAAGACACACGGTTTACCTGTATCAAGGGTCTAACTGAGCCTAATCATGGCTCAGACCCTGCTGGCATAACCACTTTTGCCGAAGAGACAGATGGAGGTTATGTTCTTCACGGGAGCAAGACTTGGATCACCAATGCTCCTGTCGCGTGAGCTTTCTGATATCCACCTGCTTCACCCAGTACTCAGCCTTAAAACCCTACAGTGACGTTTTCATCATTTGGGCCCGGTGCAAGTGGGACGGAAAGGTGCGCGGATTCATCCTCGAGAAGGCATGTCTACCTATTCCCCAAAACATCTTTATGGGTTTCTGAGGATCCTATCCTATCCATATACTGTAAATAATAGGGCATGCAAGGACTCACCGCACCAAAAATCAACAATAAACTCGCGTTACGTGTTTCTACCACCGGGTCCATATTTATGGACAACGTCAAAGTTCCACACGATGCCCTAATGCCCAGTGCAGTCGGTCTAGGTGCAGCCTTCTCCTGCCTCAATTCGGCGCGCTACGGGATCTCCTGGGGCGTGATGGGTGCGCTCGAAGCGTGTCTCACGCAAGCCCGGGAATATGCACTCGAGCGACACCAGTTCGGGCGGCCTCTCGCGTCGTTCCAGCTCGTGCAGAAGAAGCTTGCGGATGCACATACGGAACTTGCGCTCGGTTTACAAGCAAGTCTACGCGTTGGACAACTTAAAGATGTCGGTCGCTCCACGCCGGAGATAGTCAGCATTGTGAAACGAAATAATTGCGGGAAGGCTCTTCATCATGCTCGTGTGTTGTTGGATATCCTGGGCGGAAACGCGACTGCGTCCGAGTGAGCAAGCGATTTCACATTATGGGCCCCTTGTCTGCTGTCGATGATATACGCTGGCATTCTTACACACGATACATCGCAGGTACCATATCGGGCGACACGTCGGAAATTTGCAAGTCACGAATACGTACGAGGGCACATCCGTAAGCGGATCAACTCGTATCACCTCTCCACGCTTCTCATTCTATATCCACAGGATATCCACACTCTCATTCTTGGCCGAGCGATAACAGGTATTCAAGCTTTTACGTAACATACGATGAGGCGATTTCGCGGTGGTGGGGGAAGGGGAAAGACGAAGGAAGTCATCGATTACATATACAGCAAAGCACACACAACAAATATACAACAATTTATCAACAGAACGACAGAACAAATACCTTTATGGCAAAAACGAGTTTGGGGTGCATAGTAAACAAATTAGGCTTCAGGCGTCTGTATTGCGTAACGTTGGGTCAACCCACGGTAGGCCGATAATATCGAATATCTCCTTTTCAGAGCGCGGAAATATAAGTTGGGAATCTCGTCGACGGTTACTGGAGATCTATTTGTCAGTTTATGTTTTTTTTTCACGCTGTGGGATTTGAAACGTACAATCCAGAACTATCAAACTTGAGTCCACTGCCCAAGAAATTCGAAATCAGCCTGCGTTTGATCGGGAGGAAGGAGCGGACATACATTGACTTGGCGGCTAACCTCAGGTCCCTCTGGAACATCGTTCCGCCTGTCCATCCGACAACCGCGGTCCAGTACGTCTCGGGAAGCGCACAGATCAAGTCAACGCGGCGGTGGCCATCGTTGGGTGATCGATACACCGTGAGTGCCTTCTCGAGTGAGTCCCATTGAGCAGTGCGTAGGGTATCGTATTCGTGGAATCCGGAGAGGTCTGCGAGCATCGTTATCAACAATGCGCTGGGAGGGAGCCTGAGAACAAGATCAGGCGATACTTACACATGATGTGCGTTACCAAGCCCGCAGATCGTAGGCGGTCGACGAGCCGACCACAGAGATTTTTCGCCGACTTTGAGTTCGGATGCGTAAAAACAATGTCGATATCGTTGCTTTCCGGCTTACCGCGACGATAACTGTAGAGTTTAGCTTGAGAAAAAAAGGAAGAAAGATATTGTCTATGGATGAGCACATACCCGCCAGTAATGGTACTAACACAACCGGGCTCCACGACGTTAAGGTGATCCATGATCGTGGCGTGGATGGCTTCAACTTCTTTGCGCGGTATGCTATGCGAACGTTAGTACGAAGGCATTGGCGTGAGTCCTGGCAAGAACTTCGCACGTCCGAATAAGATCGTTGCGCAATCCAAGCGCGATACGAATGTTCATATCGGCACTTTCAGGGTTCTCTACCGGAATCGAGGCAGTGTCGACCTCATAGTAAGCCTCGAGATCGCGCAAAGAACGCAGACCACGGTCATACAGTGTTCGCGCTGTGGCCGGTCCGATGCCATGGATAGTGTTGAATAGCGACAGAGTTTTGAAGCGTTCCGATTCTCTCATTTTCTCTATCACCCGCTCCATTCAGATCACGTGTGGGGAGTAGGGAATACATAGCACATACCAACTTCAGGGATGTAACCATGGAAAAGGTATTCATCGATCTGCTTGATATGAGTAAAGGAATGGGTGTATGCTCAATTTTGTGCAACCCACCATCTTGGAAACCTTCGTGCCAATGAATGGCAATTTCTGTACCTCACCGCGCTCCTTGGCCGTAATCTTTCGCGGGAACGCTGATGACCATGACCGAGTTAGCGGACGAATGTTGAGCACGAGGTGTATACGTGAGTACCTTTGATAGCCTACAGAGTATACAAGTTGAGAACAAAAAGATGGAAGCTGAGCAGAGACATGCTTACTGCTATTGCCCGGCCATAACTAAGTGCACTGCGTTCATTACTCTCGAGTGCGCGACCTCGTCTCAAAATGTCAAGCGCGGCGCATAGTGGCTGGTTGATGCATACGAGAGGTGATGCACGAGAGCAACAAAAGTGAGCCGTATGATTGAGCTCGACCTTGGGCGGAGGGACGGGTGGGTGTAGTAAGAATGGGGGCGGGGTGGTGACTGTATGTGCGGCTCGAGAAGGCTGTCGAGAACATGTAGATGGTGAACTACGAAGGGAGATGACTCGTGATTCGGATATGGTGCGTGGACCGAGCTCCTCATCCACCTCTTTCAAATCTGGTAATGCGACGTAGTCTGCACATGGTAGCAGGCTGTCCTGCGCCACGGAGTCACGTAACCAGTCGGGAGTCACCAGGGCCTTTCGTTTCTGTGTTTGTGGCCATCGTCATCGGGTCAAAGCACTGTAATATGCGATCCAAAGCAAGGCAAGCTTGACACTGACCGCGAGGTTCCAGTCAATATGACGCTCCAGGCGCTTGCGCATCCCAATCGCAGTGATGATGATGTCTGCCTCATCTGGGGAACTGACAATGTCTGCGTCCGCGCTCTCCGCAAGATCAAAGATCTCGGAGATTTCTGTTTGCGAAAGTTTGGGTTGAAGAATGAAGACATGGCGAGAAGCGAGGATCCCGGGAGCGCCTTTAGTGCGTTTAGAGGGGCGTTGGGGCGAGGGCGAATTATGAGCTAATGTCGAGTAAGGCGAAGGCGAACGGGAACTGGCATGTCTCGATGCCATTCAACTACACTTGGACTCTGACTCACATCCCAATCCAGTTGACGAGGCGACTCACCGGAACAGACGGCCCGTGCTTTCGTTCCCCAACTCTAACATCGCCGAACGCCCCCAAGATCCAATTGAATGTTCACTGGCAGTATGCAGCCTCGACCTCCGCCAAGTGGTGACTGACATATAGTGCTATCAATCTCTCAGCCCTGTTAAGGCTTTAGAGCCAGAAAAGCTGCCTCAAACCACTACTTAAATCAATCGTTGTATTGCTACTATTACTGTGCCTCCATAATGGTTCCTCTTCAAGCGCTTGGGGAACTTGTACCTTATCCTATCATCGACTCACAATGACGCCACAAATCCGCAACAGTACTGCGTCTCTACGTGGATTTTACAGAGGATTAATGGCCGAGGTCATTGGACAGCATAGACCTCCTCTCACTCCCCCACTACTGATATCATCAACAGAGGCTAGCGAAAAAAGAACTAACCAAGAGAAAACTGGCCAATCTTCCATCATGTACCAAAGGGTTGGTCACTCGGATCACTAGCAACACCGTGATTGGCCTCGCTTTACGGTACTTAGCCGACCGCCACTTTCACATGATCATCAACAAAGATCCTCAAGCGATATGTAACCGATATGCGCTCGTCCTTCCGTGTCGATCCTATCAGGTCCCTCCCAAAAGGAGACTCGGATCTGGCTGCTTGCCTGAGGTGGTTCAACTTGACAAGAATGAGACCTCCTTCTGTGTCAAATTAACATGTTTGATTAGGCAATGCCTCATGCGGTTGTGCTCGGTGCCACGTTCTCCTGCATCAACCTTTAACGTTACGAAATTTCATCATTCTCATGCGATCGCAGCTCGGGTCTGTCCCTCGCATATTGCATTTCTCTTCGAGGAAGCGAACCGAGCGGTCAACTCTTGCCCCTTTGTGGTACTTGATGGCGGTTACAAAGAAGGTTGGCCAGGCTTTCGATTAGGGACTGGGTAAAAGCTTCTGGAGAAAATTATCCTGTGGAATTCACGCGGTGAGGCAGTAGCAAAGATAATGGATTTGTGGCGTCTTCGTATTAATTCGTTCCCTTTCTTGCATCTAACCCCATAGATATTATCGCGGGAAGACAGAAAGTAATGAGATCGACATCGTGTTTACACATCCCAATACAAAGTCAACCAAAGAGCTCTGTGAACGGGTTGTCGAGTGCCTGCGATGTTCAGGTTTGGTAACACACGTCATGCGTGAGTATGGCTTGACCCGGCTCTCTGTCGCGCCCCACGCATATTGATGATCGCAGAGCCTGTAGGATACCGCGAACACGATATATTACGTACTGGTGAGAAGGACTGTATCGAGAAAGCATTGATGGTGTACCGATCACCCAACGGCCCGCACTGTCGTGTTGGCCTAATATGCACGCTCCCTAAGACATACTGGACCTCAGCTGTCGGCGTAAGTCCGCTCTTGCCCCAACCCGCTGAAACACAGACCGATCTCAAATTTCTTGCGCAGCGGGTTGAAGTTTGATAGCTGTAAGACTGCTCTTACACTTCTTATCTGATCATCGCCCACATCGGTGCTCCCCATTTCCCAACATAGTGCTCCCCAAGAAATGGTAATCACATGTCAAGCTCCAGGCAGGATATAAGGAATGGACTTCCGACCTCTGTACAGTACCGCTTTTACCATGTTCCACACTATTGCTACTGATTTGCCTGTCCTTATCCTTACCCAATGATAAGCAATTCATAAGTCTGTTCCTGCGTGTCACTGAGTGTTGGCCGTCACACCGGACGGTCTTTCAATAGCTCTGGATTGTATGATTCAACTGTATAGTATCACCAAAAGTATACTGACTATAAGATCTCCAGCATGCGACGCAATTCTGAACTCATATTTCCGCACTCTGAGAAGGAGATATTCGATATTGTCGGCCTACTGTGGGCGACCCAAGTTACGCAATACGGATGCCTGAATTCTTAACAAGGTTTACTATGTGGCCCAAATTGTGCTCATGAAGGCGTTTGTTCTGTTGATACTGTATATTGCTATATTTTGTTTTGCATAATTTGCCGTATTAGTACTGTAATGGTGCGTTCCTTCATCCTCCACCGCGAATTGTGTCACGGTATCTGCGTCCGTAAGCCTCTTTCTACGCTAGCTGGAATGACGCAGGTAACCACTCGAACTGGTGGCCACTCCAGCGCCTGCTTTGAGATGCGACCCCTCGCCTGAGGTGAGATTCAACAGCGAATCAACTGACGAGAATGACCTCCTTCTGTTTCTGACATTTAAATTTTTTTCGCTAACATCGACGGTTGACTTTTTGGGTTCCAAAGAGAATAGATAGGCATGTCTACGACAGCACTTATATAAAAAAAAGTGGGAGACAGGAAATCTAGACAGGGTACACGAAACCACAAAAGGACAGACAGGAATGCAAAACAGAGTCCCCGATATGCAGGCACGATTGAGACGAGAGTTAACCCCCCAAGAACTGAGGATCAGGAGTTATAGGAGGGAGGGATTTCGTATAACCGGGGATCAGGCAACGGGTGAATTAAGCAGCAGCTCAAGGGGTAGGACTAGGCTGAGCCTTGGTAAACCATGGTCCGTCAGGATAACACCATCTTGTAGAGACACCTGTCCACACTCACCGGAGTCCTACAATCTCCACCTCCACATTGACGCATAACTATATCTCCTTGAGGAGCAACTGGGGCAGCATACGCCACGGCTGAAAATATTTTTATAAGGTTGTCAGCATGTAGTTTGGAAGTGAGACCCACTGGAAAAGAGAGCGTAGAGTGTGACGAAAATGACAGTCGAAGCAGTGCAGCGCATCTTGTAGAAAGGATTGTGTGTATGAGTGGTGAGGTAGGGTCACAAAAAGCAGTGAAATGTCTTTGCTCAGGGGTCTGTTGAACTCCAGTGGGACCGCGGTGTCATACTTATACCTAAGCGTCGGAGAGGCGCCTACTGAACCTTTTGGTGGCCATCCGGGAGAGTCTCGTAACGACAAACAAGCTTGTGCCTCGATCAAGTCAAGTTCAGGGAGTAGGAAGCTAGGAGCAAAAGCAATTGAGAATGTTGAGCCTAGAACGACGCGAAAGAAGTAGACCAGGGGTGGGTGACAGCGAAGCGAACAAATTAATTCTATACGTTCGTCCCCGTTTGTGAGACGGGTTACTGTAAAGACGTTCTTGGCATACTAGGCTACTAGGGAGCTTGCTAATATGCCAAAATGGAAAGTTGAAAGGTGTGTGTGTGGCTCATCCGTCGCGACAAGGGATACATGGTGGCAGCTTGATGGTAAGCTTGATGGTAGCTTACTAGCTTACGTTACGATCGAGCCGTTGCACCAGTTTAGCTTCACACGTCCAAAGACTCCAAACGCCTCCTGTCGCCCTGCGCCTTGCCTCGGCTGGGCCAGCCAACGTGGCATCTACAATACAAAAAGCCACCACCAAAAGACTCGGATTGAACAATGATTCTATAAAGAGTCCCCCATCTGCTACTGTAGCGGCCACAGCACTCATTTTAAGCGGGCTGCGGGTGGCGGTGGCAGCGGCATTTTGCGAAGGATGATTGAGATGATCTTGACCTTGTCCGGAGACGGGCTAAGAATGGCCACCATCCACAAGTTTGCGGTTTTGATTGAATGACCAGGATTTCGGATATTGCAACAAGGAACAGTACTAGTTTTCAAACCGTTTAGTGCCGATGCAAAGGCACTTTTCCGTTGTGCCTGGAATCCAACATTTTGGACGAGCTGCGGCCACTACAGTACTCGCTGCCTACCAGGTAACTGTTGACCCTGGCCCCGATATTCCTTCACTCCTCTCCTACTATGCACGCCTTTAGGGTCTGGTCCTTCCTTCGCCTGGTTCGACTGCTTAGCCCCCGGTTAGTTCCATCTACATATTTTCTTATGTGCCGTAGCAGCCATATTCAAGACTCACGGGAGACGGTGTCTAAATAATACTTATCCTTAGCGGTGTAGACATTTTACAATGTAAACCAACTCAGTCGGCTCAATATTACATTGTAAAGTGCCCGCAGTGTAACGAGGCCGGACGAAGTGACATGCTGGGTGAGATTCCTCACCAACCCATCATCACTGTGATGTTGGGGTTGCACACGCCGTCAATGTCTTTCGATGCTTCTATGGCTTTCCGGCTTCAGCTTTACTATTCCTCTCTCCTTGACATGTTTTGTTGGCCAGGTGAGAAGTAATAGTGCTTACGATGCCCTTGAGAATCCTTCACACTGGTAGGATCGTGTATTATTGTCGATTCGAAGAGTCATGCGGCAGTGAAATTTCAGGAAATGCAGGATGTTGATCCGCCGCTTTCATGCCCCTTTGACCCATCAAATAGCATCAACCTGGACATAGTATACTGTATCCTAGCCAGCCGAACAGGGTTTATACACTTACGCAAATCAATAGATGCGTGGGTTCGAGTCGGTTGCCGTATTGCGTTAATAACGAACAGTTTCGGGTATTTGATCTGAGCCCACTGTGCGCTTGATATTCGACTAGACGTGCGATGGGACACCATCATATCAGAGCAGGATTCTCCGAATCGGTAATTGAAGTTTTTGTTCGCCATTGAGGATCATCAGAGATCAAAGCTTCATCACCATCACCATCCCGCATCCTGAGGGAGTTAGTATTTTAACCTGTTACCCTGAAATTGAGATCGTACATGTTTACTCGGAGATTTACAGGGCACGTTGCTGAGACAAACCAGCAAGTGATGGAAGTCCCTGCGAAAACGTCGCACTACCCCGGTGATCCAATCACCCTTATAGATTCTATTTTATTAGCCGCAGATAACTGACAAAGGTGAATCATATGATTCACAATTCGATCAATCATACAGTTATATTGCCCCGAGTACGATTGCGGAACAATGAACCCCAAGACAAGGATAGAACATGGGGATCACACTGGTCATGGTCATGAACAGAACTGCATATCCCCATAACACCTTAGCCGTCCAAAGAGGGGATCCATCCGACTGGCAAGCGTGGCGCGATCGCGCCTGACGTATCCGCTGGAAATAGCGTCAGCTACCCGTCGGAACCGTGATGGGTACGAAAAGGTCGCGACTGCTGGACACGGCGAACTGGAAAGGATCGTACCTGGAGTCCACATGCATACCATCACAGAGGCCGTCGTCCCAGAATTCTACTTGAAAATATCAGGAATATTTGCCCTGAGGGGAACCGGAAGGTTTGTTCAGACCGATCAAGCCCGAGTTGATCAACCTCTCTTCTACATGATAACGCGTCTCGACCTTCTCGGCTCCTTGACTCGTGATTGGGGGATGTCACCTTGTTCTGCTTGTTTCGTTCGAGAGTTGGTACAGTGGTGCTACGAACAACAGCGGCGGGCGCTGAACCCTTGCCCTCCCTTGTCAATTTACTTCAAGTGGAAGTAAATTCAACACAGCTAGGCAAGTCTTCGAGTTTTCTTGCCCATCATCGTTCCTCATGCTCTTCTCAGAAGTTGTCATCGCCATTTCCTGGAACTGCACAGTCGATTTCCGTGACAGTGCGCTATCACGGCACACCCCCACATCAGCGCCTCGTGAGCGTGGACATCTCGTCTTCTCCTGTGCGCGTCGTCTCAATCTCGGACCACAAGAATAAAAAGTGGGATCCAGAGATATACGCAACACAACCGTGGTGTTTCCATTGTCGCTCTGATTCTCTCGGCGTAGCCAGGCTAATGCCACTTCAAGAGGTGGAAGTATCGTGAACGGAAGACACATCATGAACTAGCCAAAAATGAATCAACTACGAGTTCCTGTATCGACTTGATACCATGAAACACTGACCAGGCGCATGTGGAGAGGAAGGTTCTTCGCGTTGCTGTTTAATAAGCTTCTTGACACTCTCGATTGCTTTTTCTCGGGCTAAAATCTGCCTTCTTGCTTTGGCCACGTCCATGCTCTTCTGTAGAGCAGAGTAGTCCTTTGTGGAGTGCGACCTTGCTTCCGTCTTTGAATACCGATTTTGGGATGAGCTCTCTCCTTTGAGGTTTGCAAGTTCACCACGCAAATCAGCGAGAATGTCGTCAAGACTCCGCAGCATTGAAATGCAATCCTGCATTTCGTCTTCCACTTTGAAAACCTTGCACACTTCCCGCGCACAGTTCTCAATGTGTGTGAATCGTACGGGTCCCAACATAATCCCGCCATACCTTGAATATAAAACTGGGTGCTTAGAATTCTATGCCCGAAGACTTGATTTCTCACCAACGACTGACTATAACCACCGCGTCCATGATTGCTTCTGAGCGCATGACTCTCAAAACGTGACCGCCACCGCGTTGCTCCCCGTCATCTTCGCTCCCTTCTTCGATCTTGAAGTCATCTTCTCCTCTCAGCCCAGTTCGACCTTCTTTCAACACCATACAGCGCCAAGCCATGATCTCGTGTGTGGCAGGGTGCTTTGCGTGGAAGACGCTACGGACATGAGAATGTGCCCGACGAGCCTGGTCGGGGGTAGACGCGCGGAAGACATAGGCTAGAAAGGTCGACTGTCTGTCTTGTATTTCAGCAGAGGTTGCAAGGGGCTCTGGTAAAGGCTGCGTGTGGGTGACGAAACTGTCGAGAGACATGGAGTCCCGGGCCGGACCTTCAGTTCCGCTCACCGATGCTGGCCCTCACAATGTCAACCAAAGTTCTCCGTGCCCGTGTACTTTCCACGATAGCACAAAGTACTCGCTTCCCCAACAACGCTGATGCAAAACAACTCAGCAATGAACCTATACCAGATAAAACCGCCGCGGTGCGACAAAGCCAAAAGCAGGCTCGAATCCTCCGCATATCAGGCGCAGAATGCATGGTCGTGTTTACGTGGAACGGGATACATTCCTCCGCCGAAGGATTGGCGATAGCCCGGGCTGTGGAGGACAAGTATGGGCGCGCCAAAGAGGTCGTCTTTAACAGAGTACGTTTTTACACGACTGGAGTCTCGCACGTCACCTTCATCCCTGCTGACCCCCGGCTTTTCACGCACAGGATGCGGACAACGATAGCACCTTCCACCCGTTCTTTTGGCTCGTGTATGATGACCCGAACGTGCGTGAGCGCCTTCCGGAGGAGAATGCGCAGATCACGGTACATGTCCCAGACATCCCTCAGAGAGATGGCGATGTTGGCCTCGAAGAGATGATGCGTGGATTGGGGTTATCTACGACAGACAACAAGGATATACATCACCAATCCCCACCCTCACCACCAACTGAGAACGAACCATCCAAAAGCGCCAGTGACGAACCACCCAAAGGCTACAAAACCTTAGACATACGCATCGAATGGGCCCGTACGTCTCTTCTTTCTTCCTACCCGTACGTACTCATACAATACTAATATCTTCTTCCCCCCTCCTTTTGATCCAATGACTCAGACACTGGCCCTCGTAATGTTTTTCTTGGCAAACCCCGCCTCCATAAGTTCCTCCCAAACGGCAAGCTACTACCCGTATTCGCCCAAGCCTGGCTCGCCTTTGACGGCTTCTCTCACGAATCCGCGCGTGGTCCACACACTCCAAGTCTCCTCCGCGCACGCGAAAGATGGCTCAAATTCGCGCCTCCAGCGTTTGCCGCGCGCAGTGACGATCACAACGTCATTTCAGAGGTAGCGGCAGAGAATCCTTCGTCACAAGAGAGTGATATCGAGAATGTGGAGGCGGAGACAGAATCATGGACCGAGACTCAGACGAACAAAATTTTTTCTCGCGAATGGCTGCCCATCATCCCTTCCGCGTTCCACTCACAACAACGACTCGGACCCACTTCATCTCCCTCCAAAAATGACCCCCTCGATGTCACTTTCAATGCCTCCACCTCCACCCCCAAATCTGACAATTACCTTAATGCCGCAGCCGAAGCAGCCGCCACTACTACTTCTACTGCCGACGCCACCCCCACCCCCACGTCAGCTGGTGGTAAGGAGGAGGACACGACAAAGCAAGCGCGAGCGGGGGCCACCAAACTATCTCGTCGCGAACGGATCCTTCATCTCGCGCGCCAAAACGCGCGGACTCCCCTCCCTGAGCTCTCTGAGAAGCCCCAGCCACCGCCACCGACGGAGGAGAAGCTTGATGAGGAGAGCGAACGGCAAGGGAAGGAACGGACGATTCGTGAGCGACTCTGGCGACTTGTCGGTGGTAATTACTAGTCGTACTGATATCCTCGCACCTTCTCTCATCTTCTTGCCTGGTTTCATCCCTCACATACTGTATCGATGATACACAGGAATATTACTACATCTCACATTGCCCCAATATATTCATCTATTTTCTTATATCTTTCAGGACCAAAAAGCAATGTCGCTATGAATGCTTGGCGACTCGGCATCAAGGCAATTATCTTTGGACAAGCGACACACTAACCAGTACCGTCAAATATCTATAATTTCAGCCCTACAGCGTATATATAAGGAAGTACAGCAACAATCTCCGATGATGCAGGGCATCAGCGCATTCCGTCGAAAATTTTCGGTCCATCGAGAGAAGTGAGCGTGGATGTGGCATAATATCTGGAACAACGAAGTAAAGAAAATTTGTCCATGAGTATAAGGGTACCATTCTGGTTATTACAGGGGGTTGCGTATATCCAAATGATCAGAGATATCGGTAGGTGAGTTCACATGAAGATATAATCGTTAAAGGAGCAGCAAACACAACCCACGAAGCACATTAGAGGGTGGAGGCTAAGGTATACAAAATGCAGCGCTCGTGCGACGTACGCCATCATTGGCGGTATATGCGCCCCGCCAGCCGCGTTTGGCCTGGTGAATCACCGCCCGGAGTAAGAAGAAAATCGTGACTCGTGCCTGGAGTGCGGCCGGTACGTGGATGCTTCGCGTAAGCCGTCATTGCTAGCCATCCGCCCATGGTACGCAGTACCTGGCGGTGGCGGATAATGTGTTCCTCCTTGAGGCTGTGAAGAGTAACCAGGTAGGGTACTTGAACTTTGCCCAGGGCCAGCAAGGAGCGTTGGGGGTAGAAGTGGCTGCTGGTCTAGGTCGAACCGGGAGAGCTCAATCTCGCTGTCTATGCTGGGTCCTTGAGCCAAGTATCGGGCATATCCAGGAAGCGACGGCGCAGGAGAGTCCCGTCCCCCCGCTGGGAATCCCGGGTCCAGTGCCGTCGCGATTGACCGTTGATCCCAGTCGAGTTCACCGCGGTCGCGTTGGTACAGGGCTAGATCATACTCGAGGTCGCTCTGATCAATGCCAGCAATCCGTATTCCACCAGGAAGCACACTCGCATCCGTCTGTTGTCCGCCATACTCTGCCAACTTGGTTTGTTCACTACCAAGCCGTCCGCGGTATATTTGGGCAAGTAACGGCATCATGTTGGCATGCAACATAGGAGTAAAAAGCTCCGCATGCAAGGCAGGATGGCCAAAGCGCTTCTCAAGGCGATGTCCCTTGACGTCACCTCGTTCAGAGTGTACGCGGGCATTGCGGATTTCAGATTCAGTTGGGACGTAGTACCTGAACGGACGAGAGAAGACGCGGGTGATGTAGACCTTGAATAGTATCACGATAATGAATGGCGGGATACCAGCAGCCCATGCGAATGACTTCCATCCATACTGCAAGCCTATTGCTGAAGAGGTACTCGTGAACAAATTTATACAGGCCAAGAGCAAGCTGATACGTACTCAGCAACATGAGTGCCTGCATCATTAATAAGGAGACGAGAAGACGATTGATGACTGGATTCCATAGGCGCTAGAAGAAGTTAGTATAATATGAAAGATGATCGAAGAGCAGTCTTACACCACCAGATTCAACCTTTGAAACGTAACAAAACATTAACTGATACTTGTAAACCCAAGAGTTAATCCACATCACGGCGGCAGCTAAAACTACGACCAGAGGTGCCAAGGGCGCAAACACAAGACCGACAGTGCCCATGAATAGCTACACACGGCATCAGTTCAGGGACAAAGCACACAGTTTGAAGATCACCCACGATTAAAGAGCTGAATTTAAGCAACAGGTCAACATTAATGAATCGTTTCAATGTGGGAAGGACACGTACTAATAAATCGCATATTCAAACTCGGGCGGTTGCGTAACATCTCGATAATCTCTAGGGGTACGTCCAAGTACGCTGATTACGGCAACACTACGTGAATAAACCATGGGTAAGTCAAACGTCCACGCACCGTGTTTGGAACGATATCCACATGAGCTTGAGGATCTGCGCAAGGTCAAAGACGGCAAGGAAACCTCGCAGACTGGTATCATCTCCATCATTTAGGGTCACACCGAGAGGGGAAAACGTACGGGAAGTAGGTCAGCCAGTAAGAAGCCTGGTTAATATACGTCTGATTGATCACTTTAGGGAGTTCTGCGGTATATGTCATCAGCACTTGGACAACTACGATAGGCTCAACCAGTCATACTGTCAATGTTATTCAAGATATCCTGGAAACTTTTGTGTTGACCAATTTGCTTGATAATCTCCGACGCAGAGTCTGTGGGTGGTTTGCATTAGCATCTATCACATCGTACTGAAATAATTCTGCACTCACTGAAGCCAACACCGATGAGAGTAAATATGACCAACTGGGAGATTACCAAAAACGCAAAATACCGCGCCACAACGGCACGGTCTAAACGGGATTGCGTCAAAGCACCTCGGTATTGAGAAACCCAGCGCATCATGATGGGCAAGAAGAAACCAAAAAATGCGGACACGGCGGGGGGGAGTACACCGGAAATAACGTTGAAGGAAGCCGGGGAAGATTGAGACCAGTGTTGGAGAAACGGGACAAAGCTGGCAATCTTCGAGTATGTGATAAGGGAAAATCCGGTAGAAAAAAAGTTATAATACACACGGAGGACAAGTTGGCGAGAATGGAAAGCACGAAAAGCGGGACGGTGTTCAGGAAGGCGATGATGAAGATTAGGAACCAACCAGTCGTCTTCTTGCGGACCATCTCGGCGGTGGACTGGTTCAAGTTTTCCCAGATCTGTGTAGACCAAAGTGGGTAGCACGCCAAAAGCAGGAATGATTTTACTGACGATGTCCTTGGGATTAGGGGCAAGGCCTATATCTGTGCCTTTAGGGTGCTTCTTTGCTAGCAACTGAGCAACGACGTGGGCGTATGGGACTGCAGCCATGGACGCAAAGCCATATTTCTCAGCCCTGCGTTTGTCGATCTGGGCTCTATACGCCTCAACGGCATGTTCGGTCCGCCTAAGCTTGTCGCTATTCAGACAACCTTGTGATAAGTCACCAAGACACGAGAATGCAGCTAAAGTACACACATGTAATGGTCGATCGCGTCTCTCTTCTCGCCACCGATCCCCCAAAAGCCGCCAACACGAATGGTAGGCCGTTTCTTGCCGATTTTTCCATCTTTCAAATAATGTACCAGGATGTGTTCAAACTCGCGGACAGCGTTGTTATGGGCATCAATCAGACGAGGGAGGTCTCCCACACGACGGCCGATGTGCACGGCGGTCGTAGGATATGGAACTTGAACGGAATTGAAGATTGCCCTGATGCCTTCATCCGACTGAAATTTCTTGGGAACATGCGTAACGATCAGCGTGCGGGCGTAGAAAGAGAGGGTATATTCCGGAGATCGGAAGAATTGTGCGCGAAGGCGCACCATGGCGGTCCAGTGAAACCAAACGACGACTATGACAACACCAGTGATAACATAGACCATGCCGACATGAACCCAGAGAAGTTTGCCTTCAACATCACGAATGGTGAGCACGGAGAGCAAATCGCGGTTTGACGAATCGACGTGACGGAGATTGTATGAGAGATCGACAGGGACAAGGATGACACAGGTCAGTATAGCCACTAAGGAGAATGTTGTTCGCATCAACCGGAGGAAGCGAAGGAAGGTTGCGGCATCAAGGCCAATCTTGTCGACGAGCTCAGCTTCCTTTGTATGAAGAAGTGGTGAAACCCATCCGAACACTCCTGAGGACATTCGTGGTGGCTGTTTATCACCGAGGTGGTACTTGATTTTGGGCTCATAAACGATCTAATACGAACGTGGTCAGGAAAGCGCGTGTGGTATGGTATATTTCTCACCTTGTTGCCTGGGCGTAAGACGTTGAATAAAATGATAGTGCCAATCTATTCAAACAAGTATAATGCAAGGGTGATATAATCAACGACATGGATGGACCTACGGAGATGGCGATCATCAAAAGGACCTGGGTGCCAACGGCGGCGGGCGCCAGCGTCCGCGAGTCGGCATTTGCAGAAAAGATACCAGTGATGTTATTCGACATGGTACTAGTAGGTGAAGAGACGCCTCTTTGCTACGCGAAGCAAGAGGGAAGTACGGGGAATAAGGAGTAGTGGAGAGGGAGACGAGTCGGTTGAAGAGAAGGACAAAGGTCAATGTGCCAGAGACAACAATAACGCCAGGAGGAAAGGAAGGAAAGAATAAAGGCACTTCGGGCAGTAATTTCCGAATTACGTAATATCACCACCGTTAGACATATCCGACCTCCCCATCAACGCGGTCACCGCTCTCGTCACGGCATTCGCACCCTCTCGTACTGCTGCCTTCTCCGCATCCTTAACCCGCGGTATAACCCGCCCTTCAAATTTATCTGGGTGAAATCGCAGCATCGTCCCTCTAAGTTCCTCCTTGCGTGTCCTCCCCGCCAGTGTCCCCGCCTTGTCAAGTCCTCCCTCCACATGGAAGAACAGGAACGCAGAAACAGCCTCAGCCGTAATCTGGGAAATATTTGATGCTTCGCCCTGCACCGGCCATGGTATATCCCCGAAGCCGAGATCAGCAGATTTTGATCCGAACAGCTCAGCCCAGCGTTCTTCATGGGTATCTCGAGCATTTGCATGTCCCCTGCGTTCCCGCTCGTGTCGCGCGCGCCGACGGGCATCCTCCTCAGCCTTCGCCGCAGCGAGAGCGGCTCTTTGCCGCTCTTTCTCACGATCTGCTGCGGCATTGCGCTTTCTGTCAAATGTTTTTCAAATTCCGTTTTTACCTCATGTACTGTTTTGGGAAGAACT